>CAXHKB010000018.1:0-173183 GCA_964017025.1 Stenichneumon culpator | reverse complement strand
CCCCTTCAATGAAAGATAATGGTAACATATCCATTGCTATGCAGGCAGCGATGCGCTTGGTGATTTCCTCCGCCTTCTAAAATCGAAAACTAGAAGTTACAATCCTATTGAAAAAACCGGCAACCGAATTTGCACATCGCTTCCTCATTGTTTTACATCGCTCACAAACCATCGTGTAAGGAAGTATAGTGGTTCATTTTTGGGTTCCTCATAGAGGTAGCTTTACGAATAATAGAAAACATGAGGGAGCGGCATCCTAATCCATTGGCAGTCTTATCTTTTAACAAATATATGCAACAATCATTTTGAATAATGCAAAATCTGCATCATTCCAATATTTTTTAAGGGCTTACGCCACAGTCAAATTTCAATTTATTTATTTCCCCAATAGCTTATATGGTCAAGAATATTCTGTTAAATTTTTATGTCGACATTCAACGAATTACGAAAGTTAGAGACTGTTATGTGGAAAGTGGCGGAGCGCTCGAGCAGTGGCACTGCCAAACTGAACGCGTTTTTCTCAAAACATGATTTTCAAGAACGGTGTGCCTAATATCTCAAAAATGGCTTGATGAATTGTTTTCAAAATTTGCACCGATATTCTTCAATAGATTCTTTAATCCTTGACGGTCTCATATTTTTTTAAAAATCATAAAAAATAATTTTTTAAAATGATTCAAAGTGTTGAAATATGGGTAAAAATCGATTTTTTTCCAATGGCCGCCATTTTGCCAATTTTTTCCCCCTCTCAAGGACCACGTTATATATCATTTGTTAAGAAACAATTAAAATTTTTAGTTTTTGATAAAATGACACGTTGAAATAAGGGACACCGCAAAGGAAATTCCAAAAAAATTGTATACGCCGACCGAAAAAAAATACACAACAACAATACAATTAAATGAACAAATTTCTAAATTTTCTTTAATATATCCCCCTTCTACCCTAAAAAAATTGAATCGATAAAGCGTATATTCACCGAGAAAAAAAGTCACGAAATATACATGCGTTTGTACCTATTTACTGTGGCATAAGCCCTTAATGCAATTTTTCGACGAATTCAAAAATGTATAACAATTTTATCAATATAACGATTTTCATCAAATTCTATTCGTGTTTAATATAGTCTCCTGACTACATTTATACAAACTTCGATAAAGATTATGCAAACTTTCAACTCGATATCTTAATAGATATCGGTTTGATAGACAGGAGATATTTAATAATTTTTAATAGTATTCGAAAAATGTAGTCTCTTAAAATGTGAACGGTTTATTGACTTTCGATAATTTAATTACCGATTAGATAATATCATATTTATGTTGAAGTGTTAACCTGATTGCCGCCCGACTTTCGTTTTGAGCGGATACTTTCTGATCGAATTTCCTCGCGTCTTGAATTATTGACCAATGCTTCGGAGAAAAGATTCTGATCGCGTGGTGAATCTGATTGCTGCGAGTTACCACTATAACAGAGACAGAAGTAGTGTAAAAATACAAATAATATCAGACATTGGATCGCCCAAGCAGTGTCAGATACACTTTTATTTCAATTTCGACCAACAAATTCGTCAAATTCGGTTTAATTCTAATAATTTTCTATCCGAACCTTTTTCATTCGTTAGTTACGAATTAACTTTTTATTCAAATTAATTCTATTTACATAACCATACGAATAAAATTTCATTTGAATAATGCCCTACTCTACGCGTAAGTATAGTCACCGCAACAAGAAAGCTGCGTACAATACATTAACAATCGAATGTTTTTAAACGAATGTTTTGAAAACAAGCCAGACAAACTGCTTCACTGCGGGTACGTGACGAACGCACACTCAGATAAATCCGGCGGTATTTTGTAAACGATATTATTTTGTAGTAATAGTAACCGATGGCTAAGAATCAAAAGGGCGTAACGCCAAAGCGTATGAGTTACGTCCTTAGGTTTCTTAGCAGGCGATATGGAATGGAAGCGATCCAATATTCATTAACAAATTCTTTTAATAAATTATCGAAATAATGGAGTTGAAAAATTCGGTAATTAATACAGCATATTCAATAAATATCGCGGTAATAAATCCGCGATAATCCACCGCAATGTTGGGACGATATTATTTTGGAGTAATAAATAAGGAAACGTCGAATACTCATTAAAAATTACAAAAGAAAAAGTCATCAAAATATTGAAGTAAAAAAATTCGGAATTATTATGGCACATTCAATAAATATTTTCGAATAAAAAATGTGGATTTCTAATCGCAGCAAAGCATGTACAAATTATCGATTTTTCCCCTGTTCAAAGTCGGAACGGAATTATGTGTTTAACGAACAGGTAAAAATGTGATTTTAGAATAATCAGATGTGAACTGTAGTTTACCTTGCGTGATGATTTCCGTTGGTACTTCCGGGTACAGGTGATGTGCAAGTCCACAGAGTTTGGTGCACATGTTTAATGTGATAAAGCATTGAAGCTCGGGTATTCTCGGTTCTGTACTGAGCAGAACAATGAAGGCAAGCTGCTTTTCCATTATCTAATTTCCGAAAATGCTTCCACAGCTTACTCGGACCCATCGCGCACTTTGTAAACACGGTATTCCAATTCCTGCCACCTAGTCAGAGGCTCTGACTCAGAGCTACTGATGATCCTTACGCTTTTCGCGATTTCTTAAAAACAGGCGCGGGACGGGGGAAGGGGGGCTCTGCTTGGCTATATATATATATATATATATATATATATATATATATATATATATATATATATATATATATATATATATATATATATATATATATATATATATATATATATATATATATATATATATCTAATATATATTTACTAGCGAGCCACCAGCTCCGCTAGTATATATATATATAGCTATGTATATCGACAGTCGCTCATACAAAGCACGAAACTCCTGTACATTTTGATAGAAATGTTTATTTTGTGTCCTTGAGCAAAAACACGAAACAGAAGACTACGAGATACGTTCATGGTATCAGGGACCGTCAACATAATATCCAGATATATTATATACACAATACAGAAGATAAGACGGTCAATTTCTTTCGATTAACACTGAAAAATTTATGTACGAAAATGAATATACAAATATGAAGTAAAATATATTATGCGGTATAATATATTTTACCGAATATAAATATGCATAGATTTTTTTTTTGTTTTAGCTCACTTTTGTGCATTAAATAAAATATACGTTCGTTGCATATAAAAAGTTCGTGTTTTTATTTTTACATATATATTAAATTTTTGCTAATATTCTTAACAGTTTATAGACCTTATACATGTGTAGAATAACTGAATTAAATCGTTTTTTTTGCGTATACCACCGCGCGAAATTAAAAAAGCTGGTTTAGCTGTGGCTAAGAATTAACCGGTTTAGCCGCGGCTAAGGATTAGCCGGCTTAGCCGCGGCTAAGAATTAGCCGGTTCAGCCGCGGCTAAGAATTAGCCGGTTTAGCCGCGGCTAAGCCGGCTTAGCCGGCCAAATCGATATGCCTTTAGCCGGCTTAGCCGTCCTAGCCGGCTTGGCCGGCCTAACTGTACAGCCCTACAATAAATGTTAACAAAATAAAAGGCAGTCTCAACAATGGTCATAAAAGGGAGGGTCGCCATAACAATAATGATAACCAATTCACAAAAAAATAAGAGCGGAGGGCAACGAGTTCAGAGGTGATAAGAAAAAAAAACGGAAATAATCACTACACAAGGAAAATAAAAAAAATAGAAAAATACTCAGTACTCGGGGGGGGGGGGGGGGGGGGGAGATAAGAAAATAGAAAAATCGTTAACGCTGGGCAGAATACAAAAGTCAAAAAAAGTAATTAATACGCGGGGGAAAATCCTAAGGTCGAAAAAAAAATAATGACTACGCAGGGCGAAATACAAAGGTCGGAAAATAATTAATACTTGGGCAAAATATAATGGTCGGAAAATTATTAAAGCGCAAAAAAGAAGAAGAAAATTGAAAAATTAATCAATAACAAGATTCACGAAAATACTCTGACTTACGGTAATCGCCGGGACGGCAATTCGCTGGGTCAATCGCAGGGAAGGGGAGGGGAGGAGGGGCTGGCCGGTGGAGATTCTACACAATACTGGTCTTGCGTTAGCAACTCAAAAAAAATCTCAAAACTCGGGGAACAATCACGGATTTTTGGGCGCCAGCTACTGTATCGGTGTAGCACCGCGACGCTCGATTTAGTTAATCGAGTGCAAAACAACCAAAAACAAGAGAAACAAAATCTATTGAATTTTCACGTCACTCGGCTAGCGGGAACGGGGGAGGGAGGGGAATGAGACTTCTCAGGCCGCAGGCACTGTCCAGGGCTTCTTGACAATATTACCTCGGCACGAAAAAAAATACCACAAAGTTTCAATAATCACAAAAAAATAGATCCTATGAACGATTTTATAGTCTCGGGGAGAACGGGGGAAAATTACGCTAACGGTCGCGCGCTGTAAATTTTCGCGATCGCCACCACTCACGCGCACGAAAAATATAGAACAAAATGCCGGCGCACGTGGCAGCCGGTGATCGGCGGTCGAAATTTATACAATCAAAAGAAATCCTTAAAATTACCAGGGGGGTGACGGGCAAATTTTCGGGGGGGATGTGGGAAATGGGACAGTCGATCGGGTCGAAATGGGGGCAGGGAAACTCAAAGTGTACTCACTCAACCGGGCGCTTACGCTTCGTGTCGCTTACAAAAGAATCCGTGCGATCACGCTCTCATTCAATCCGTTCAATATTCCTTATGCGTTCCAGTCGATATAATTCCCAGTTTCTGGTCCAATTCGTGTCCGTGGGCGTACAATCCTCGTCGAAATAAATACAATAGCTCTCCCCACAGGAGTCGGGTATAACGTGGCTTGCCGGGTCGATATAATTCCCAAAAACTTTTCTCGAATATTCGTTCGACTGTCACACACTCGCTCTCTCACACGCCGTGGCTTGAAGTGAAGAAAACCATGCCGTTTCCGGCTTCTTCTCCGACCTCAGGGTCGGTCTCGCAATTTGCGATTTTTCGGCGAAACTCGATTGGTCTGTCTTGGGACTAGCTTGGCGGTGGGCGTCGTAATTGGCTGCGGCCCGTTGCGAATATTCGTCGCGACGGAAGGCCTGTCGCGACGCTCGGCGCGCGCATCCTCGGCATCGATTGGCCTATCGATCGCCGAATATTCTCCACGCCGGGAGGTGCTGGTTCCTCGCGGCGCTTGGGCGAAGTATCGCACTGACAGCTCGAGTGCAATTTTACGGTGTTTACCCGCACGACACAGCTCGTCGGTTTACACTCGTTATTTCGAGCCGAGAGTGTGTCGTCGGGCTTCGGACTGGCCAGGGCGGGTCAGTCAAGTGGAATCTTCGTTGCGGTGGCCTCCAAGGGACGGACGGCAATGTTGTGGCAGTGCACCGGAGTGTCGGGCATTTTTGGAGGTTAGTGCCGGCTGCCATACCAGATTTTAATTCCTGGTCGGTTGACGTTTTTTGTAGGGTCGTTCTGGGCCTGACAGGGTCGATCTGGTCGGCGATGAGGTCTTCGGTGGCTGCGATCGTCTGCGATGGTCGTTGATGGTCTGCGGTGAGTCTTCGGTGGGTCGTCAATGAGTCTTCGGTGGGTGTCGAGGGCTTCGTCGAGTGAGTCGAGGGACTGACAGGGTGGCAGGGACTGAGGGTAAGTCGAGGGGGGAGGTTTAACAATAGTTCAAGTCGTTGCTTAAATAATAGGTTCTAATCCTAGTTTATTTTCTTAGGTGAGTGGTGGGACGTCGAGCCACGTTGGGGGAAAATTGTGACGCACCACGTCACACTATATAAAGCGACTTTGCTTTCGATGGGGGCGTGTTTGGCGGTTCGAAACACATGAATCTGGCGTATTTACATAAAACTAAGCCTTTTTGATCTCGCATTACGAGCTGGAACGTCTACAGCCGAAACAATGCGCAAATGTTCGATTTCGATATAAACCGACTTTGCATTCGATGGGGGCTTGTTTGGCGGTTTGAAACGCATGAATATTGCGTATCTACGTAAAACTAATGGTTTTTTGTGTTAAAATACGCCCTGGAGCGTCTACAGCTATAACGAAACGCTAATTTTCGATTTCTATATAAAGCGACTTTGCATCCGACGGGGGATTGTCTGGTAGCTAGAATCGCATGAATCTTGCGTATTCACGTGAAAATAAGGCTTTTTGATCTCGTATTTCGAGCTGAAACGCCTACAGCCGAAGCAAAGCGCAAATTTCCGATTTCAATACAAAGCGACGTTGCATTCGAGGTGGGCTTGTTTGGCGGTTAGAAACGCATGAATCTTGCATATTCACGTAAAGCTAAGCCTTTTTGATCTCGCGTTACGAGCTGGAACGCCTACAGCCGAAGCAATTCGCTAATGTTTGATTTCGATATAAACCGACTTTGCATTCGATGGGGGCTGGTTTGGAGGTTCGAAATGCATGAATATTGCGTATTTACCTAAAACGAATGGTTTTTTATCTCAAAATACGCCCTGCAGCGCCTACAGCTATAACAAAACGCTAATGGTCGATTTCTATATAAAGCGACTTTGCATCCGACGGGGGATTGTCTGGCAGCTAGAATCGCATGAATCTTGCGTATTTACGTGAAAATAAGGCTTTTTGATCTCGAATTTCGAGCTGAAACGCCTACAGCCGAAGCAAAACGCAAATTTTCGATTTCAATACAAAGCGACGTTGCATTCGATGGGGGCTTGTTTGGCGGTTCGCAATGCATGAATCTTGCTTATTTACGTAAAACTATGCCTTTTTGATCTCGCATTACGAGTTGGAAGGCCTACAGCCGAAGCAATGCGTAAATGTTCGATTTCGATATAAACCGACTTTGCATTCGATGGAGGCTTGTTTGGAGGTTAGAAACGCATGAACCTTGCGTTTTTACGTAAAAATAACCCTTTTTGATCGCGTATTTCGAGTTGAATCCCCTACAGCCGAAACAAAACGCAAAAGTTCGTTTTCAATACAAAGCGACATTCCATTCGATGGAGGCTTGTTTGGCGGTTCGAAATGCATGAATCTTGCTTATTTACGTAAAACTAAGGGTTTTTGATCTGAAAATGCGCCCTGGAACGCCTACAGCTATAGCAAAACGCTAATGTTCGATTTCGATATAAAGCCATCTTGCATCCAACGGCGGATTGTCTGGCGGTTAGAATCGCATGAATCTTGCGAATTTACGTAAAAATAAGGCTTTTTGATCTCGCATTACGAGCTGAAACGCCTACAGCCGAAGCAAAACACAAATTTCCGATTTCAATACAAAGCGACGTTGCATTCGATGGGGGCTTGTTTGGCGGTTCGAAATGCATGAATCTTGCTTATTTACGTAAAACTAAGCCTTTTTGATCTCGCATTACGAGCTGGAACGCCTACAGCCGAAGCAATGTGCAAATGTTCGATTTCGATATAAACCGACTTTGCATTCGATGGGGGCTTGTTTGGCGGTTTGAAACGCATGAATATTGTGTATCTACGTAAAACTAATGGTTTTTTATGTTAAAATACGCCCTGGAGCGCCTACAGCTGTAACAAAACGCTAATGTTCGATTTCTATATAAAGCGACTTTGCAACAGACGGGGGATTGTCTGGCACCTAGAATCGCATGAATCTTGCGTATTTACGTAAAACTATGCCTTTTTGATCTCGCATTACGAGCTGGAAGGCCTACAGCCGAAGCAATGCGCAAATGTTCGATTTCGATATAAACCGACTTTGCATTCGATGGGGGGGTAGCACGTCGTTTCGTCCCGCGACAACTGATCCCACCAAAAAATCCCTTGAAAATTGATCCCAAAAAACTGATCCCCAGACAAACTAATCCCAGATGTAACTGATCCCCAAAATAATTGTTTCAAATTTGTCAAACCTGTATCACGACATCTGATCCCGGCATAAACTGATGTCTATCGAAATAATCCCTGTTAAACTGATCTCTGACATACTGATCCCAAAAGTAATCGGTTGCAAGTCGCGAAATTATACCGGGGTGCAGGGGTGCAGGGACATAAACATGAACATGGACATAAATGTAAACGCAAATTGTAATTTGATACCATGAATTGTTTATTAATATTGAGCAATATTTGTTGATATTGTTTTTTCAAATATTATTTTATAAATCAGTATTTACATTTATTTTTTCAAATAATATCATTAACCTCATTGATCATTTGACGGTTGCCATCCACATATCTCATTCGTAGACATTCGTGATATTGTTTTTTCTAAAGCAAAAAAAGCAATACTGGTTGATGTTGCTTTTTTTCAAATATACTTTTTACATTTATTTTTTCAATTGATAACAACAATGTCATTGATCATTTGACATTTACCATCCACATTTTTTATTCGTAGACATTCGTGATTTTTTTTATTTATAATAATGCTGTATCACAAATTGTGAGCAACACCGCGAAGGTATTCCACTACGTCGCCGTCCTTTTTGTACTGCTCCACGACTTGTAATAGCCGAGCGTCGTAGCGTCGATATTTTGCTCGCTTTTTTTTGTTATTCTCGCCGGCCAATGTCTGTTCTAATTTCAGTTCTGTCATACCCTGCTCTTCTTTTAACAGCTCGATGAATTTCCAAATTGTTACATGAGAGGCTTGTGCGCGATGATTAAAGCCGTTATGCCATCCTTCGACAACATTGTTGGTACGAGGGCCGCCTTCAAGGACCGTTGCATAATGATTCCATTTCGAAATTTGATACAACGGGGGCTTTCGTACACCGCGTCGATTGATAGGCCCAATCCAGGTCTCCTCTATATAGTCAATGATTTGGCCTAGCTGTTGTTCATGTTCTATGTAGAAGGGTGTTGCAGTTAAAGCCTGAAAGGCAGGCGGCACATCAAGTTCCGGAACGAATGCTAATGCTGACATCATTTTTAAATGGAGAGCAAAATCAGCGTCTTCGGCGTAGGTGTTTTGCATCCCGAACTCTTGTATCTTTCTCCATATGCATTGGGTGAAATGAAATAAGCATCCTTTTACCACTGCATCGGGAAATACCTCGTTAACTGCATTGTGAAGCGCGAGTTCGAAATCAGCCATTACAATTTTTGGTTGCATTTGCGGCTGTGCGCTTTTTAACTTTTGCAGAACTTTTGCGTAAGCGGTTGTTGATTTTTCGGTCATGAGAACGTATACTAGGGGGACAATGGCTCCGTTATACTCACCGTGAATGGTATATAGTTGTTTGAATATTGACGGGACAACGCGAAAAGTTCCGTCTGCAAACCATAACGCGCATTTTGCTAATTTCAACAAATTGTCGTCAGTAGTAAATATGAGACAACGTTTACTGCCTTTTGATCCCTTCGAGTCATAGTACAGAAATCGAGCGCCTTTTGCCGTTACGCGATAATCCTCGGGTATCGATAACTCAGATGCTGTAGCTGGATTTGCCGGTGTGTTGTTATTTTGATTACGCGTTCGTTCGATAGTACGTATTAGCGAGCGGTGACTTGGAAGTGCTCCTGCTATTGCCGCGGGGACCTTTGCGACGACCGACGCCACGATGTTGCTACTCGCTTCGTTGCTCGTCTTTGCTTTTGCTTTTATTTTTGCTTGGATTATTTTTGTTTCCACTGTCTGTGGAGCGGGTCGATGATTGTGCTGGGATGTTTCCAAAATTTCTCCTGTTTAAAGAAAATTTTCGAAATAAGCATTGAAAAAAAGAAAATATGCAACAAATGATGATTATAATTTTTTGTTATTAGCTATTTATTAATTGGTGTTAATTAGCGGTTAATCATTAATTAATTATTTCCGTTAATAACGTTATCACGTGACTACTTTTTTAACCTTTCATCAATGATTTAATTAATATTAGTTTTTAATCAATTTATACTGTTGATTATTCGACACCATAAATTATTATCATTGTTTTGTTAACAGCTATTGATTGTTTGATGTTAATTTGTGTCAATCTTCATCATTTGTATTAATTATTGTTCTTAATAACGTTCTTACGTGACTACTTATTGAACTTTTGATTAATTAATTAATTCATATTTGTTGTCAATTAATTTATACTATCGATTATTAGGCGCTATTGATTTTTTTAACGACTTTGTTTCTTGATTGTCAATAATTATGGACTTCATTATGAGGGATAAAATTCGTTACCTGCTTTTGTTTTTGTTGTTGTGTGGCACCGCGCGAAACAGTTGTGTTTTTTGTAGGCAACGCACCTCCATATAACTTTGTTTTCATTTTCGCGATGCACTGAGTAAATGAAGCCGTCATGTATAAGGAGTTTTCCGTTACGTTGACTTTTCGTGAATTTTAGCGGCATTGCTATAAGCAAGAACGACGATCGTAACGCGACTGCTCGAGCTGACTAAATGATCACGAATACGCACAATATAGAATGGTGTTCTATATACTCTTGGGTCTACTTATCGCAACACACACAATGTATAATGGGTGTAGTGTGTGGACGGTTACGCATCTATATTGAACAATGTATGGGTGTATGGGTGTAGTGTGCGGACGGTCAAGCGTCTGTATTGGACATTATTTGAATTCGACTTAATGGACTTGGTGTAGTGTATATATAGGGACGGTAAAGAGGCTGTGGGATTTTTTGGGGACGAAATTTAACGGGATCAGTTGTTTTGGGACGTGCTACCAGTGTGCGGACGGTCAAGCGTCTGTATTGGACATTATTTGAATTCGACTTAATGGACTTGGTGTAGTGTATATATAGGGACGGTAAAGAGGCTGTGGGATTTTTTGGGGACGAAATTTAACGGGATCAGTTGTTTTGGGATCTGTTTGTGATGGGACGAAAATTTCGGGACGAAATTGTTGGGAATTTTCGGGGATCAATTGCCATGGGATCAGTTTGTGATGGGACGAAAATTTTCGGGATCGGTTGCCGTGGGATCAGTTATCATGGGATAGGCTGTCCGGGATGAAATGTCGGGTAATCCGATGGGGGCTTGTTTGGCGGTTAAAAACGCATGAACCTTGCGTTTTTACGTAAAAATAACCCTTTTTGATCTCGTATTTCGAGCTGAAACCCCTACAGCCGAAACAAAACGCAAAAGTTCGATTTCAATACAAAGCGACGTTCCATTCGATGGAGGCTTGTTTGGCGGTTCGAAATGCATGAATCTTGCTTAGTAGTAGTAATAATGAGTTTATTAACAATACATAACATGTAACAGATTTTTTTTTTAAACCTAATAGACTTTCCTCTTTACCTCTTTACAGTATATTGCCAATTGGCCATCGACCGCAGTCCTTCAGCCATGAATATTAAAACGTTGTTTTGGCGTTTCATTGCTTGCGTGAATGTATCTCTTACTGATTAGTAAGAGTAAATGTTCAGTTGTCTATTTCATTGACCATTATTTCTAATTGTTGATATGTTGTATGAATGGGATATTTAAATCTACGTGGTACATTTTCTTCGAGTTGTATGCAAAGCGGTTTTATATTCTGTATTTGAGTCTCAGCAAATCTTCTAGATAGTTCCTGTGTTCTGGTTTTTATAGGAGTAATGCCCGAAAGTTCGTAGAGGAGAGTATTTCTAGGATTATATAGTGGGTTTGCCGGGTGCCGGATGCGTGTCAAGCGTCGGATTGCGCAGGTTTCAGCAGTTTTTGCCTTATTGATTGCTGCTTCTTTGCAGTTCAAAAAAATCGGATGGCCGTATTCTAGGATGGGTCTGCATATAGCTTTGTACATCTTGGATAAGTGTTTTATGTGTATCTCGCGGTGTTTAAAGGTAATTTTCCGAAAGTGTGAGGCTCTTTGTGTCGCTTTGTTTTTACATTGCTGCAAGTGGTGATTAAAATTCAATTTATGGTCAATATGTATTCCTAAGTATTTAGCGTATTGTACAGCTGGTATATCGACGTTGCATAGACGTATTTTTGGTGATTGCGGGGTTATTTGGTGATTAAAAATGAGCAGTTGTGATTTCCTTGGGTTTGGTTTAAGTCGCCAGTTATTAAACCAAGTTTCTATATTGTCTGCGGCTTTTTGAAGTGCATCGGTAGTTTTTTGTAGAGTCTTTTTGTGAGTAATTAGCACCGTATCGTCCGCAAATTGCAGTATGTAATTGCTGAGATTGATGGAGTCTTTGTTAATTCGATTGAAGTTGTACATATCGTTGCAGTATATATTATATAATAATGGTGACAGCGGTGAGCCCTGTGGAACCCCCTGCTGTGGTGTGAAAGAATCTGATTTTGCTGTTGCCATTCTGACTATTAGTGTCCGTGATTGCAGAAAGTTTTTTGTTGTATGTATTAAATATTGGGGACAATGAAGTTGGTGTAATTTAAATAGCAATCCTTTGTGCCATACGCTGTCGAAGGCTTTCTCGATGTCCAAAAAAAGTGCCGCTGATTTTTTATTGGCGAGTTTGGTTGCTTCTACGTTGGAGATTAGTACAGTGAGCGCATTCAGTGTCGATTTACCGGTCCTGAATCCGAATTGATATTCGGGAATGCTTGGTCCTATTGCTTTTTCAATTCTGGCCTTAACAATTCTTTCGAATATTTTTCCGATGGACGGTAGCAGTGTTATCGGACGGTGGTTGCTGATTATGCTGTGATCCTGGTTGGGCTTGGGTATAGTGATGATTACGCCTGTTTTCCAGAGTGTTGGAAAGTGTCCGTTTTTCAGGCAGAAGTTGAGTGAGTCAGTAATGAAGAGGTAGGCTTTTTGGCTTAATTTTTTGATTATCCCGATAGGTACATTATCAATGCCTGGAGAGGTATTCTTGCACTTTTGCAAGATTGCTGCGAGTTCTGCTGTCGTTACGTTTCTGTACTCTTCATCTAAGATGGCTGGCTGATTAAAATAGTCTTCGTACCAATTCGAGACCTCTCTGAGATTTGTGTCGCTGAAGATTGGATCGTTGTTGAAGTTGAATGTGTTTTTGAAGTGATGGGCAAAGGCTTCCGTTTTTTCCGTATTGGATGTAAGTGTTCTACCATTTACTTTAATGTTTGCTGGCGTGTTGTAGGCTTGGTTGTATTTTGTTAGCTTTTTTACTGTTTGCCAATAGTTTTTACCTTCAGTTTGCCGGATTTCTTCGCACGCCTTAAGCCACGAGTGCGTTTTGAACTGCATTATCATTTGTTGTATGTTTTTGTTAAACGCATTAACTTTCGCTTTGAATAAATTACACTGGTTTCTTTGATACTCTCTATAGAGTTGGCGTTTGATTTTAATCTGTCTCACGATGAACGGTGGGAGTTCGTGTAGAAAATAATTTTTTTTAAACTTCGGCGTGTTTTCGGCAACTATGTCGGTGAGCTTGGTGTTAAAGTGGTCTATGAGTCCATCGGATATCGGTTCCTCCGCATGAGCGTCAAGGAATATGTTTATTTCTCTATTAATTTGTACCATATTTGCTTTGTTAAAGTTATATTTTTCGGGTTCTGGTGTTTGAACTATGGGCCTGCCAGTGTCAATTGTTAATATAATCGATAGGTGGTCGCTTCCAATATCCGGTATAACTTCGGTGTTGATAATATTATTCCTAATATTTCGTGTGCAGAATATGAGATCCGGTGTAGTGTCTCTGTTATTTTGCATAATGTACGTTGGAGGTGTAGTGATTTGAGTGAAGTTTGAGCTTTGAATAAATTCTCTGATTTGTACACGTTTTCTGGCGTTTGGATTGAAATCTCCCATAAGGATCGCGTATTTATATAGCTTGCTTTTGGTGAGGATAGTGCTTTCGATTAGCGAGTTATTGTGTACATATATTAGAAAAATGTGCAGTCGGTCTTCAAGAAATGGGATCGAGACATGGAGTGCATTGTTCCGAGCGTCGTTGATTCTTGGCGGATTTTCCTTTCGCATGTTTGTTCCCGGGTGAAGTTGAAATATCGCTCCTCCTCTTATGTTTTGGTCGATCACGTTCCCGTGTTGAGTTATTGTTGTCCAGTTTCTATATGTAATATTGGTGTTGGGGTTGTTTTTAGTTTCAACCAGGGCCGTACAATTAATTCCATTTTCTTCTATAACGTTCTTGATAAGATGGTCTTTATTTCGGTAGCAGTTCACGTTAGAGTAAAGAATTTTAAGCGCCATTGTTAGTTGCTGTGCAGCTTGCTTGAGCAATTGGTTGGGTGGGAGATGGTACTTCTGGATGATCTATGTCCACCATCAGTATGTACATCCAATTGCCTGAGAATACTACCGTCGTGTCTATGCTGTATTCCTTAATGAACCGGGTTTTCAGTTTTTGAATCAGTTCTGCTCTGTTTGTTGCGGATGGTTTGTTGATTTTACGTATGTAGGTGTTAACTATGAGGTCGTGGGTGGTGATTGGTTCATGTATACGACTGTTTTTTTTAACTTGGTTATCTACGTCTTTGCTTTTTTTGTTGAGTGCTTTTATTTGTGTGTTGGGGATGCCTTCAATAGGTTTTTTAGGGCGTTTTGGGCATTTTACGGACCACGCAACATGGTCCGTTGTGTTGCACGCAGTGCATTTCATCGGTAGATTTGAACTACACTTCTCCGTTCTGTGTTCGCCATCACATTTGCTGCACCGGATGTTGTTGGTGCAGTTCTCAGTGGCGTGTGTAAATTGTCCACACTTGGCGCATGGTTGCGGAAGAGGCAGCGGGGGGGTGCTCGGTGAAGCTCGAAAGTGCTTACTGAGTAGATACAATCCTTCCTTCATAAGCTTATGGAACGCTTCTGCGGTCCCAGTGATCACTCTTATAAGAGTTGTTGGTTTACCCGTGGCTCGCGAGATAAACCTCTTACAATAGCGATGTGTGATGTTATTGCTGGTCAGTGCTCGGCTGACCGTATCGTCGTCTATCTCAAAATCAACCTGAGTTATTACAGCTGCGAACGTTTCAGGCGGGGGAGCTCGCGCGCGCTCGTTACTGTGGGCAACGGTCTCCGAGAAGCTGTCGATAATTTTTTCCTGCTTGAGTTTGTTGAGCATACTCATTAATCGTTCTCTCGGAGTGTTCGTTTTCAGAAGAAAGCCTTTTGACGTTTGGAGTATGATATCCCTACACAGCGGCGCTACTTTGCTCCATTGCTCTGCCATTTCGACTCGGGTTTTGATTTTGCCCGAATTGATGAAAAATAACAGTTTATAGGTTACCGTGTCCTTTGTTCTTGGTGGTTGATCTCTGTTGTTGTGTGGAGGTGTTGCTGGGTGTAGACTTGTTATTGCCGTAGATGCCTGTGAGTTGATTTGAGTTTCTTTGATTGGTTGTCGTCGTTTTTTCTCTGCTTGGCTGTCCGAGGAGGTGCTTGGTTTTTCCAAATTTTTTTTCCGTTTTGGTGGCCTTCCTCTCGGTTTTACCGTAGTAAAACCTTGAGAGATAGAAGAGTCGGTTGGCGGGTCCTCCCACTCTGACCCTTCGCTTCCCATATTCAATATGGGTTACGGTATTGTAATCCCCACTTAACTGTGTGTATGCTCGCGGAGAATTTCGTAAACACGTCCGCACTCTCTCGCGTACCTCACCAGACTGGAATCTTGCTTATTTACGTAAAACTAATGGTTTTTGATCTGAAAATGCGCCCTGGAGCGCCTACAGCTATAGCAAAACGCTAATGTTCGATTTCTATATAAAGCGATCTTGCATCCAACGGCGGATTGTCTGGCAGTTAGAATCGCATGAATCTTGCGAATTTACGTAAAAATAAGCCTTTTTGATCTCGCATTACGAGCTGGAACGCCTACAGCCGAAGCAATGCGCAAATGTTCGATTTCGATATAAACCGACTTTGCATTCGATGGGGGCTTGTTTGGCGGTTTGAAACGCATGAATATTGCGTATCTACGTAAAACTAATGGTTTTTTATGTTAAAATACGCCCTGGAGCGTCTACAGCTATAACGAAACGCTAATTTTCGATTTCTATATAAAGCGACTTTGCATCCGACGAGGGATTGTCTGGCAGCTAGAATCGCATGAATCTTGCGAATTTACGTAAAAATAAGGCTTTTTGATCTCGCATTACGAGCTGAAACGCCTACAGCCGAAGCGAAACGCAAGTGTTCGATTTCTATATAAAGCGACTTTGCTTTCGATGGGGGCGTGTTTGGCGGTTCGAAACACATGAATCTGGCGTATTTACATAAAACTAAGCCTTTTTGATCTCGCATTACGAGCTGGAACGTCTACAGCCGAAGCAATGCGCAAATGTTCGATTTCGATATAAACCGACTTTGCATTCGATGGGGGCTTGTTTGGCGGTTAGAAACGCATGAACCTTGCGTTCTTATGTAAAAATAACCCTTTTTTGATCTCGTATTTCGAGTTGAAACCACTACAGCCGAAACAAAACGCAAAAGTTCGATTTCAATACAAAGCGACGTTGCATTCGATGGGGGCTTGTTTGGCGGTTCGCAATGCATGAATCTTGCTTATTTACGTAAAACTATGCCTTTTTGATCTCGCATTACGAGCTGGAAGGCCTACAGCCGAAGCAATGCGCAACTGTTCGATTTCGATATAAACCGACTTTGCATTCGATGGGGGCTTGTTTGGCGGTTAAAAACGCATGAACCTTGCGTTTTTACGTAACAATAACCCTTTTTGATCTCGTATTTCGAGCTGAAACCCCTACAGCCGAAACAAAACGCAAAAGTTCGATTTCAATACAAAGCGACGTTCCATTCGATGGAGGCTTGTTTGGCGGTTCGAAATGCATGAATCTTGCTTATTTACGTAAAACTAATGGTTTTTGATCTGAAAATGCGCCCTGGAGCGCCTACAGCTATAGCAAAACGCTAATGTTCGATTTCGATATAAAGCGATCTTGCATCCAACGGCGGATTGTCTGGCAGTTAGAATCGCATGAATCTTGCTTATTTACGTAAAACTAAGCCTTTTTGATCTCGCATTACGAGCTGGAACGCCTACAGCCGAAGCAAAACGCAAATGTTCGATTTCAATACAAAGCGACGTTACATTCGATAGGGGCTTGTTTAGCGGTTCGATATGCATGAATCTTGCTTATTTACGTATAACTAAGCCTTTTTATCTGGCATTACAAGCTGGAACGCCTACAGCCGAAGCAATGCGCAAATGTTCGATTTCGATAAAAACCGAATTTGCATTCAATGGGGGCTGATTTGGAGGTTCGAAACTCATGAATATTGCGTATTTACGTAAAACTAATGGTTTTTTTTTATCTCAAAATACGCCCTGCAGCGCCTACAGCTATAACAAAACGCTAATGGTCGATTTCTATATAAAGCGACTTGCCATCCGACGGGGGATTGTCTGGCAGCTAGAATCGCATGAATCTTGCGTTTTTACGTAAAAATAAGGCTTTTTGATCTCGTATTTCGAGCTGAAACCCCTACAGCCGAAGCAAAACGCAAAAGTACGATTTCAATACAAAGCGACGTTCCATTCGATGGAGGCTTGTTTGGTGGTTCGGAATGCATGAATCTTGCTTATTTACGTAAAACTAAGCCTTTTTATCTGGCATTACGAGCTGGAACGCCTACAGCCGAAGCAATGCGCAAATGTTCGATTTCGATATAAGCCGACTTTGCATTCGATGGGGGCTTGTTTGGCGGTTAGAAACGCATGAATCTTGCTTATTCACGTAACGCTAAGCTTTTTTTATCACGCATTACCAGCTGGAACGCTTACAGCTGAAGCGAAACGCAAATGTTCGATTTCTATATAAAGCGGCTTTCCTTTCGATGGGGCTGGTTTGCCGGTTCAAAATACATGAATCTTGCTTATTTACGTGAAACTAAGGTTTCTTGATCTCGCATTACCAGCTGGAACGCCTACAGCCGATGCGATGCGCAAATTTTCGATTTCGCTCTACATCGACTTCGCATTCGATGGGGGCTTGTTTGGCGGTTCGAAACGCATGAATCTTGCATATTTACGTAAAACTAATGGTTTTTGATCTCAAAATACGCCCTGGAGCGCCTACAGCCGAAGCAAAACGCAAATGCTCGATTTAAATACAAAGCGACGTTGCATTTGATGGGGGCTGGTTTGGAGGTTCGAAACTCATGAATATTGCGTATCTACGTAAAACTAAGGGTTTTTTATGTTAAAATACGCCCTGGAGCGTCTACAGCTATAACGAAACGCTCATTTTCGATTTCGCATTCGATGTGGGCTTGTTTGGCCGTTAGAAACGCAGGAATCTTGCTTATTTACGTAAAAATAAGGCTTTTTGATCTCGCATTACGAGCTGAAACTCCTTCAGCCGAAGCAAAGGGAAAATGTTCGATTTCGATATAAACCGACTTTGCATTCGTTGTGGACTTGTTTGGCCGTTAGAAACTCAGGAATCTTGCTTATTTACGTAAAACTAAGCCTTTTTGATCTCGCATTACGAGCTGGAACGCCTACAGCCGAAGCAATGCGCAAATGTTCGATTTCGATATAAACCGACTTTGCATTCGATGGGGGCTTGTTTGGCGGTTTGAAACGCATGAATATTGTGTATCTACGTAAAACTAATGGTTTTTTATGTTAAAATACGCCCTGGAGCGCCTACAGCTGTAACAAAACGCTAATGTTCGATTTCTATATAAAGCGACTTTGCAACCGACGGGGGATTGTCTGGCAGCTAGAATCGCATGAATCTTGCGTATTTACGTGAAAATAAGGCTTTTTGATCTCGCATTACGAGCTGGAACGCCTACAGCCGAAGCCAAACGCAAATGTTTGATTTCAATATAAAGAGACTTTGCATTCGATGGGGGCGTGTTTAGCGGTTCGAAACGCATGAATCTTGCTTATTTACGTAAAACTAAGCCTTTTTGATCTCGCGTTACGAGCTGGAACGCCTACAGCCGAAACAAAACGCAAAAGTTCGATTTCAATACAAAGCGACGTTCCATTCGATGGAGGCTTGTTTGGCGGTTCGAAATGCATGAATCTTGCTTATTTACGTAAAACTAATGGTTTTTGATCTGAAAATGCGCCCTGGAGCGCCTACAGCTATAGCAAAACGCTAATGTTCGATTTCGATATAAAGCGATCTTGCATCCAACGGCGGATTGTCTGGCAGTTAGAATTGCATGAATCTTGCGAATTTACGTAAAAATAAGGCTTTTTGATCTCGCATTACGAGCTGAAACGCCTACAGCCGAAGCAAAACACAAATTTCCGATTTCAATACAAAGCGACGTTGCATTCGATGGGGGCTTGTTTGGCGGTTCGAAATGCATGAATCTTGCTTATTTACGTAAAACTAAGCCTTTTTGATCTCGCATTACGAGCTGGAACGCCTACAGCCGAAGCAATGCGCAAATGTTCGATTTCGATATAAACCGACTTTGCATTCGATGGGGGCTTGTTTGGCGGTTTGAAACGCATGAATATTGCGTATCTACGTAAAACTAATGGTTTTTTATGTTAAAATACGCCCTGGAGCGTCTACAGCTATAACGAAACGCTAATTTTCGATTTCTATATAAAGCGACTTTGCATCCGACGGGGGATTGTCTGGCAGCTAGAATCGCATGAATCTTGCGAATTTACGTAAAAATAAGGCTTTTTGATCTCGCATTACGAGCTGAAACGCCTACAGCCGAAGCGATACGCAAGTGTTCGATTTCTATATAAAGCGACTTTGCTTTCGATGGGGGCGTGTTTGGTGGTCCGAAACACATGAATCTGGCGTATTTACATAAAACTAAGCCTTTTTGATCTCGCATTACGAGCTGGAACGCCTACAGCCGAAGCCAAACGCAAATGTTCGATTTCTATATAAAGCGACTTTGCTTTCGATGGGGGCGTGTTTGGCGGTTCGGAACACATAAATCTGGCGTATTTACATAAAACTAAGCCTTTTTGATCTCGCAGTACGAGCTGGAACGCCTACAGCCGAAGCAATGCGCAAATGTTCGATTTCGATATAAACCGACTTTGCATTCGATGGGGGCTTGTTTGGCGGTTTGAAACGCATGAATATTGCGTATCGACGTAAAACTAATGGTTTTTTATGTTAAAATACGCCCTGGAGCGTCTACAGCTATAATGAAACGCTAATTTTCGATTTCTATATAAAGCGACTTTGCATCCGACGGGGGATTGTCTGGCAGCTAGAATCGCATGAATCTTGCGAATTTACGTAAAAATAAGGCTTTTTGATCTCGCATTACGAGCTGAAACGCCTACAGCCGAAGCGAAACGCCAGTGTTCGATTTCTATATAAAGCGACTTTGCATTCGATGGGGGCGTGTTTGGCGGTTTGAAACACATGAATCTGGCGTATTTACATAAAACTAAGCTTTTTTGATCTCGCATTACGAGCTGGAACGTCTACAGCCGAAGCAATGCGCAAATGTTCGATTTCGATATAAACCGACTTTGCATTCGATGGGGGCTTGTTTGGCGGTTTGAAACGCATGAATATTGCGTATTTACGTAAAACTAAGCCTTTTTGATCTCGCATTACGAGCTGGAACGCCTACAGCCGAAGCCAAACGCAAATGTTCGATTTCTATATAAAGCGACTTTGCTTTCGATGGGGGCGTGTTTGGCGGTTCGGAACACATAAATCTGGCGTATTTACATAAAACTAAACCTTTTTGATCTCGCATTACGAGCTGGAACGTCTACAGCCGAAGCAATGCGCAAATGTTCGATTTCGATATAAACCGACTTTGCATTCGATGGGGGCTTGTTTGGCGGTTTGAAACGCATGAATATTGCGTATCTGCGTAAAACTAATTGTTTTTTATGTTAAAATACGCCCTGGAGCGTCTACAGCTATAACGAAACGCTAATTTTCGATTTCTATATAAAGCGACTTTGCATCCGACGGGGGATTGTCTGGCAGCTAGAATCGCATGAATCTTGCGTTTTTACGTAAAAATAAGGCTTTTTGATCTCGTATTTCGAGCTGAAACCCCTACAGCCGAAGCAAAACGCAAAAGTTCGTTTTCAATACAAAGCGACGTTTCATTCGATGGAGGCTTGTTTGGCGGTTCGAAATGCATGAATCTTGCTTATTTACGTAAAACTAAGCCTTTTTATCTGGCATTACGAGCTGGAACGCCTACAGCCGAAGCAATGCGCAAATGTTCGATTTCGATATAAGCCGACTTTGCATTCGATGGGGGCTTCTTTGGCGGTTAGAAACGCATGAATCTTGCTTATTCACGTAACGCTAAGCCTTTTTTATCTCGCATTACGAGCTGGAACGCCTACAGATGAAGCGAAACGCAAATGTTCGATTTCTATATAAAGCGGCTTTGCTGTCGATGGGGCTGGTTTGGCGGTTCGAAATGCATGAATCTTGCTTATTTACGTGAAACTAAGGTTTCTTGATCTCGCATTACGAGCTGGAACGCCTACAGCCGAAGCAATGCGCAAATGTTCGATTTCGATATAAACCGACTTTGCATTCGATGGGGGCTTTTTTGGCGGTTCGAAATGCATGAATCTTGCTTATTTACGTGAAACTATGCCTTTTTGATCTCGCATTACGAGCTGGAAGGCCTACGGCCGAAGCAATGCGCAAATGTTCGATTTCGATATAAACCGACTTTGCATTCGATGGGGGCTTGTTTGGCGGTTAGAAACGCATGAACCTTGCGTTTTTATGTAAAAATAACCCTTTTTTGATGTCGTATTTCGAGTTGAAACCCCTACAGACGAAACAAAACGCAAAAGTTCGATTTCAATACAAAGCGACGTTCCATTCGATGGAGGCTTGTTTGGCGGTTCGAAATGCATGAATCTTGCTTATTTACGTAAAACTAATGGTTTTTGATCTGAAAATGCGCCCTGGAGCGCCTACAGCTATAGCAAAACGCTAATGTTCGATTTCGATATAAAGCGATCTTGCATCCAACGGCGGATTGTCTGGCAGTTAGAATCGCATGAATCTTGCGAATTTACGTAAAAATAAGCCTTTTTGATCTCGCATTACGAGCTGGAACGCCTACAGCCGAAGCAATGCGCAAATGTTCGATTTCGATATAAACCGACTTTGCATTCGATGGGGGCTTGTTTGGCGGTTTGAAACGCATGAATATTGCGTATCTACGTAAAACTAATGGTTTTTTATGTTAAAATACGCCCTGGAGCGTCTACAGCTATAACGAAACGCTAATTTTCGATTTCTATATAAAGCGACTTTGCATCCGACGGGGGATTGTCTGGCAGCTAGAATCGCATGAATCTTGCGTTTTTACGTAAAAATAAGGCTTTTTGATCTCGTATTTCGAGCTGAAACCCCTACAGCCGAAGCAAAACGCAAAAGTTCGATTTCAATACAAAGCGACGTTTCATTCGATGGAGGCTTGTTTGGCGGTTCGAAATGCATGAATCTTGCTTATTTACGTAAAACTAAGCCTTTTTATCTGGCATTACGAGCTGGAACGCCTACAGCCGAAGCAATGTGCAAATGTTCGATTTCGATATAAAGCGACTTTGCAACCAACGGGGGAATGTCTGGCAGCTTGAATCGCATGAATCTTGCGTATTTACGTGAAAATAAGGCTTTTTGATCTCGAATTTCGAGCTGAAACGCCTACAGCCCAAGCAAAACGCAAATTTGCGATTTCAATACAAAGCGACGTTCCATTCGATGGAGGCTTGTTTGGCGGTTCGAAATGCATGAATCTTGCTTATTTACGTAAAACTAATGGTTTTTGATCGCAAAATGCGCCCGGGAGCGCGTACAGCTATAGCAAAACGCTAATGTTCGATTTCGATATAAAGCGACTTTGCATCCGACGGGGGATTGTCTGGCAGCTAGAATCGCATGAATCTTGCGAATTTACGTAAAAATAAGGCTTTTTGATCTCGCATTACGAGCTGGAACGCCTACAGCCGAAGCAATGCGCAAATGTTCGATTTCGATATAAGCCGACTTTGCATTCGATGGGGGCTTGTTTGGCGGTTAGAAACGCATGAATCTTGCTTATTCACGTAACGCTAAGCCTTTTTTATCTCGCATTACGAGCTGGAACGCCTACAGATGAAGCAAAGCGCAAATGTTCAATTTCGTTATAAACCGACTTTGCATTCGCTGGGGGCTTGTTTGGCGATTCGAAATGCATGAATCTTGCTTATTTACGTAAAACTATGCCTTTTTGATCTCGCATTACGAGCTGGAAGGCCTACAGCCGAAGCAATGCGCAAATGTTCGATTTCGATATAAACCGACTTTGCATTCGATGGGGGCTTGTTTGGCGGTTAAAAACGCATGAACCTTGCGTTTTTACGTAAAAATAACCCTTTTTGATCTCGTATTTCGAGCTGAAACCCCTACAGCCGAAACAAAACGCAAAAGTTCGATTTCAATACAAAGCGACGTTCCATTCGATGGAGGCTTGTTTGGCGGTTCGAAATGCATGAATCTTGCTTATTTACGTAAAACTAATGGTTTTTGATCTGAAAATGCGCCTTGGAGCGCCTACAGCTATAGCAAAACGCTAATGTTCGATTTCGATATAAAGCGATCTTGCATCCAACGGCGGATTTTCTGGCATTTAGAATCGCATGAAACTTGCGAATTTACGTAAAAATAAGGCTTTTTGATCTCGCATTACGAGCTTAAACGCCTACAGCCGAAGTAAAACACAAATTTCCGATTTCAATACAAAGCGACGTTGCATTCGATGGGGGCTTGTTTGGCGGTTCGAAATGCATGAATCTTGCTTATTTACGTAAAACTAAGCCTTTTTGATCTCGCATTACGAGCTGGAACGCCTACAGCCGAAGCAATGCGCAAATGTTCGATTTCGATATAAACCGACGTTCCATTCGATGGAGGCTTGTTTGGCGGTTAGAAATGCATGAATCTTGCTTATTTACGTAAAACTAATGGTTTTTGATCGCAAAATGCGCCCGGGAGCGCGTACAGCTATAGCAAACCGCTAATGTTCGATTTTTATATAAAGCGACTTTGCATCCGACGGGGGATTGTCTGGCAGCTAGAATCGCATGAATCTTGCGAATTTACGTAAAAATAAGGCTTTTTGATCTCGCATTACGAGCTGGAACGCCTACAGCCGAAGCAATGCGCAAATGTTCGATTTCGATATAAACCGACTTTGCATTCGATGGGGGCTGGTTTGGAGGTTCGAAATGCATGAATATTGCGTATTTACGTAAAACAAATGGTTTTTTTATCTCAAAATACGCCCTGCAGCGTCTACAGCTATAACAAAACGCTAATGGTCGATTTCTATATAAAGCGACTTTGCATCCGACGGGGGATTGTCTGGCAGCTAGAATCGCATGAATCTTGCGAATTTACGTAAAAATAAGGCTTTTTGATCTCGCATTACGAGCTGAAACGCCTACAGCCGAAGCAAAACACAAATTTCCGATTTCAATACAAAGCGTCGTTGCATTCGATGGGGGCTTGTTTGGCGGTTCGAAATGCATGAATCTTGCTTATTTACGTAAAACTAAGCCTTTTTGATCTCGCATTACGAGCTGGAACGCCTACAGCCGAAGCAATGCGCAAATGTTCGATTTCGATATAAACCGACTTTGCATTCGATGGGGGCTTGTTTGGCGGTTTGAAACGCATGAATATTGCGTATCTACGTAAAACTAATGGTTTTTTATGTTAAAATACGCCCTGGAGCGCCTACAGCTGTAACAAAACGCTAATGTTCGATTTCTGTATAAAGCGACTTTGCAACCGACGGGGGATTGTCTGGCAGCTAGAATCGCATGAATCTTGCGTATTTACGTGAAAATAAGGCTTTTTGATCTCGCATTACGAGCTGGAACGCCTACAGCCGAAGCCAAACGCAAATGTTTGATTTCAATATAAAGAGACTTTGCATTCGATGGGGGCGTGTTTGGCGGTTCGAAACGCATGAATCTTGCTTATTTACGTAAAACTAAGCCTTTTTGATCTCGCGTTACGAGCTGGAACGCCTACAGCCGAAGCAAAGCGCAAATGTTCAATTTCGATATAAACCGACTTTGCATTCGATGGGGGCTTGTTTGGCGATTCGAAATGCATGAATCTTGCTTATTTACGTAAAACTAATGGTTTTTGATCTGAAAATGCGCCCTGGAGCGCCTACAGCTATAGCAAAACGCTAATGTTCGATTTCGATATAAAGCGATCTTGCATCCAACGGCGGATTGTCTGGCAGTTAGAATCGCATGAATCTTGCTTATTTACGTAAAACTAAGCCTTTTTGATCTCGCATTACGAGCTGGAACGCCTACAGCCGAAGCAATGCGCAAATGTTCGATTTCGATATAAACCGACTTTGCATTCGATGGGGGCTTGTTTGGCGGTTTGAAACGCATGAATATTGCGTATCTACGTAAAACTAATGGTTTTTTATGTTAAAATACGCCCTGGAGCGTCTACAGCTATAACGAAACGCGAATTTTCGATTTCTATATAAAGCGACTTTGCATCCGACGGGGGATTGTCTGGCAGTTAGAATCGCATGAATCTTGCGAATTTACGTAAAAATAAGGCTTTTTGATCTCGCATTACGAGATGAAACGCCTACAGCCGAAGCAAAGCGCAAATGTTCGATTTCGATATAAACCGACTGCATTCGATGTGGGCTTGTTTGACCGTTAGAAACGCAGGAATCTTGCTTATTTACGTAAAACTAAGCCTTTTTGATCTTTCATTACGAGCTGGAACGCGTACAGCCGAAGCGAAACGCAAATGTTCGATTTTTATATAAACCGACTTTGCTTTCGATGGGGGCGTGTTTGGCGGTTCGAAACGCATGAATATTGCGTATCCACGTAAAACTAATGGTTTTTCATGTTAAAATACGCCCTGGAGCGCCTACAGCTGTAACAAAACGCTAATGTTCGATTTCTATATAAAGCGACTTTGCAACCGACGGGGGATTGTCTGGCAGCTAGAATCGCATGAATCTTGCGTATTTACGTGAAAATAAGGCTTTTTGATCTCGCATTACGAGCTGGAACGCCTACAGCCGAAGCCAAACGCAAATGTTTGATTTCAATATAAAGAGACTTTGCATTCGATGGGGGCGTGTTTGGCGGTTCGAAACGCATGAATCTTGCTTATTTACGTAAAACTAAGCCTTTTTGATCTCGCGTTACGAGCTGGAACGCCTACAGCCGAAGCAATGCGCAAATGTTCGATTTCGATATAAGCCGACTTTGCATTCGATGGGGGCTTGTTTGGCGGTTAGAAATGCATGAATCTTGCTTAGTAGTAGTAGTAATGAGTTTATTAACAATACATAACATGTAACAGATTTTTTTTTTAAACCTAATAGACTTTCCTCTTTACCTCTTTACAGTATATTGCCAATTGGCCATCGACCGCAGTCCTTCAGCCATGAATATTAAAACGTTGTTTTGGCGTTTCATTGCTTGCGTGAATGTATCTCTTACTGATTAGTAAGAGTAAATGTTCAGTTGTCTATTTCATTGACCATTATTTCTAATTGTTGATATGTTGTATGAATGGGATATTTAAATCTACGTGGTACATTTTCTTCGAGTTGTATGCAAAGCGGTTTTATATTCTGTATTTGAGTCTCAGCAAATCTTCTAGATAGTTCCTGTGTTCTGGTTTTTATAGGAGTAATGCCCGAAAGTTCGTAGAGGAGAGTATTTCTAGGATTATATAGTGGGTTTGCCGGGTGCCGGATGCGTGTCAAGCGTCGGATTGCGCAGGTTTCAGCAGTTTTTGCCTTATTGATTGCTGCTTCTTTGCAGTTCAAAAAAATCGGATGGCCGTATTCTAGGATGGGTCTGCATATAGCTTTGTACATCTTGGATAAGTGTTTTATGTGTATCTCGCGGTGTTTAAAGGTAATTTTCCGAAAGTGTGAGGCTCTTTGTGTCGCTTTGTTTTTACATTGCTGCAAGTGGTGATTAAAATTCAATTTATGGTCAATATGTATTCCTAAGTATTTAGCGTATTGTACAGCTGGTATATCGACGTTGCATAGACGTATTTTTGGTGATTGCGGGGTTATTTGGTGATTAAAAATGAGCAGTTGTGATTTCCTTGGGTTTGGTTTAAGTCGCCAGTTATTAAACCAAGTTTCTATATTGTCTGCGGCTTTTTGAAGTGCATCGGTAGTTTTTTGTAGAGTCTTTTTGTGAGTAATTAGCACCGTATCGTCCGCAAATTGCAGTATGTAATTGCTGAGATTGATGGAGTCTTTGTTAATTCGATTGAAGTTGTACATATCGTTGCAGTATATATTATATAATAATGGTGACAGCGGTGAGCCCTGTGGAACCCCCTGCTGTGGTGTGAAAGAATCTGATTTTGCTGTTGCCATTCTGACTATTAGTGTCCGTGATTGCAGAAAGTTTTTTGTTGTATGTATTAAATATTGGGGACAATGAAGTTGGTGTAATTTAAATAGCAATCCTTTGTGCCATACGCTGTCGAAGGCTTTCTCGATGTCCAAAAAAAGTGCCGCTGATTTTTTATTGGCGAGTTTGGTTGCTTCTACGTTGGAGATTAGTACAGTGAGCGCATTCAGTGTCGATTTACCGGTCCTGAATCCGAATTGATATTCGGGAATGCTTGGTCCTATTGCTTTTTCAATTCTGGCCTTAACAATTCTTTCGAATATTTTTCCGATGGACGGTAGCAGTGTTATCGGACGGTGGTTGCTGATTATGCTGTGATCCTGGTTGGGCTTGGGTATAGTGATGATTACGCCTGTTTTCCAGAGTGTTGGAAAGTGTCCGTTTTTCAGGCAGAAGTTGAGTGAGTCAGTAATGAAGAGGTAGGCTTTTTGGCTTAATTTTTTGATTATCCCGATAGGTACATTATCAATGCCTGGAGAGGTATTCTTGCACTTTTGCAAGATTGCTGCGAGTTCTGCTGTCGTTACGTTTCTGTACTCTTCATCTAAGATGGCTGGCTGATTAAAATAGTCTTCGTACCAATTCGAGACCTCTCTGAGATTTGTGTCGCTGAAGATTGGATCGTTGTTGAAGTTGAATGTGTTTTTGAAGTGATGGGCAAAGGCTTCCGTTTTTTCCGTATTGGATGTAAGTGTTCTACCATTTACTTTAATGTTTGCTGGCGTGTTGTAGGCTTGGTTGTATTTTGTTAGCTTTTTTACTGTTTGCCAATAGTTTTTACCTTCAGTTTGCCGGATTTCTTCGCACGCCTTAAGCCACGAGTGCGTTTTGAACTGCATTATCATTTGTTGTATGTTTTTGTTAAACGCATTAACTTTCGCTTTGAATAAATTACACTGGTTTCTTTGATACTCTCTATAGAGTTGGCGTTTGATTTTAATCTGTCTCACGATGAACGGTGGGAGTTCGTGTAGAAAATAATTTTTTTTAAACTTCGGCGTGTTTTCGGCAACTATGTCGGTGAGCTTGGTGTTAAAGTGGTCTATGAGTCCATCGGATATCGGTTCCTCCGCATGAGCGTCAAGGAATATGTTTATTTCTCTATTAATTTGTACCATATTTGCTTTGTTAAAGTTATATTTTTCGGGTTCTGGTGTTTGAACTATGGGCCTGCCAGTGTCAATTGTTAATATAATCGATAGGTGGTCGCTTCCAATATCCGGTATAACTTCGGTGTTGATAATATTATTCCTAATATTTCGTGTGCAGAATATGAGATCCGGTGTAGTGTCTCTGTTATTTTGCATAATGTACGTTGGAGGTGTAGTGATTTGAGTGAAGTTTGAGCTTTGAATAAATTCTCTGATTTGTACACGTTTTCTGGCGTTTGGATTGAAATCTCCCATAAGGATCGCGTATTTATATAGCTTGCTTTTGGTGAGGATAGTGCTTTCGATTAGCGAGTTATTGTGTACATATATTAGAAAAATGTGCAGTCGGTCTTCAAGAAATGGGATCGAGACATGGAGTGCATTGTTCCGAGCGTCGTTGATTCTTGGCGGATTTTCCTTTCGCATGTTTGTTCCCGGGTGAAGTTGAAATATCGCTCCTCCTCTTATGTTTTGGTCGATCACGTTCCCGTGTTGAGTTATTGTTGTCCAGTTTCTATATGTAATATTGGTGTTGGGGTTGTTTTTAGTTTCAACCAGGGCCGTACAATTAATTCCATTTTCTTCTATAACGTTCTTGATAAGATGGTCTTTATTTCGGTAGCAGTTCACGTTAGAGTAAAGAATTTTAAGCGCCATTGTTAGTTGCTGTGCAGCTTGCTTGAGCAATTGGTTGGGTGGGAGATGGTACTTCTGGATGCTCTATGTCCACCATCAGTATGTACATCCAATTGCCTGAGAATACTACCGTCGTGTCTATGCTGTATTCCTTAATGAACCGGGTTTTCAGTTTTTGAATCAGTTCTGCTCTGTTTGTTGCGGATGGTTTGTTGATTTTACGTATGTAGGTGTTAACTATGAGGTCGTGGGTGGTGATTGGTTCATGTATACGACTGTTTTTTTTAACTTGGTTATCTACGTCTTTGCTTTTTTTGTTGAGTGCTTTTATTTGTGTGTTGGGGATGCCTTCAATAGGTTTTTTAGGGCGTTTTGGGCATTTTACGGACCACGCAACATGGTCCGTTGTGTTGCACGCAGTGCATTTCATCGGTAGATTTGAACTACACTTCTCCGTTCTGTGTTCGCCATCACATTTGCTGCACCGGATGTTGTTGGTGCAGTTCTCAGTGGCGTGTGTAAATTGTCCACACTTGGCGCATGGTTGCGGAAGAGGCAGCGGGGGGGTGCTCGGTGAAGCTCGAAAGTGCTTACTGAGTAGATACAATCCTTCCTTCATAAGCTTATGGAACGCTTCTGCGGTCCCAGTGATCACTCTTATAAGAGTTGTTGGTTTACCCGTGGCTCGCGAGATAAACCTCTTACAATAGCGATGTGTGATGTTATTGCTGGTCAGTGCTCGGCTGACCGTATCGTCGTCTATCTCAAAATCAACCTGAGTTATTACAGCTGCGAACGTTTCAGGCGGGGGAGCTCGCGCGCGCTCGTTACTGTGGGCAACGGTCTCCGAGAAGCTGTCGATAATTTTTTCCTGCTTGAGTTTGTTGAGCATACTCATTAATCGTTCTCTCGGAGTGTTCGTTTTCAGAAGAAAGCCTTTTGACGTTTGGAGTATGATATCCCTACACAGCGGCGCTACTTTGCTCCATTGCTCTGCCATTTCGACTCGGGTTTTGATTTTGCCCGAATTGATGAAAAATAACAGTTTATAGGTTACCGTGTCCTTTGTTCTTGGTGGTTGATCTCTGTTGTTGTGTGGAGGTGTTGCTGGGTGTAGACTTGTTATTGCCGTAGATGCCTGTGAGTTGATTTGAGTTTCTTTGATTGGTTGTCGTCGTTTTTTCTCTGCTTGGCTGTCCGAGGAGGTGCTTGGTTTTTCCAAATTTTTTTTCCGTTTTGGTGGCCTTCCTCTCGGTTTTACCGTAGTAAAACCTTGAGAGATAGAAGAGTCGGTTGGCGGGTCCTCCCACTCTGACCCTTCGCTTCCCATATTCAATATGGGTTACGGTATTGTAATCCCCACTTAACTGTGTGTATGCTCGCGGAGAATTTCGTAAACACGTCCGCACTCTCTCGCGTACCTCACCAGACTGGAATCTTGCTTATTTACGTAAAACTAATGGTTTTTGATCTGAAAATGCGCCCTGGAGCGCCTACAGCTATAGCAAAACGCTAATGTTCGATTTCTATATAAAGCGATCTTGCATCCAACGGCGGATTGTCTGGCAGTTAGAATCGCATGAATCTTGCGAATTTACGTAAAAATAAGCCTTTTTGATCTCGCATTACGAGCTGGAACGCCTACAGCCGAAGCAATGCGCAAATGTTCGATTTCGATATAAACCGACTTTGCATTCGATGGGGGCTTGTTTGGCGGTTTGAAACGCATGAATATTGCGTATCTACGTAAAACTAATGGTTTTTTATGTTAAAATACGCCCTGGAGCGTCTACAGCTATAACGAAACGCTAATTTTCGATTTCTATATAAAGCGACTTTGCATCCGACGAGGGATTGTCTGGCAGCTAGAATCGCATGAATCTTGCGAATTTACGTAAAAATAAGGCTTTTTGATCTCGCATTACGAGCTGAAACGCCTACAGCCGAAGCGAAACGCAAGTGTTCGATTTCTATATAAAGCGACTTTGCTTTCGATGGGGGCGTGTTTGGCGGTTCGAAACACATGAATCTGGCGTATTTACATAAAACTAAGCCTTTTTGATCTCGCATTACGAGCTGGAACGTCTACAGCCGAAGCAATGCGCAAATGTTCGATTTCGATATAAACCGACTTTGCATTCGATGGGGGCTTGTTTGGCGGTTAGAAACGCATGAACCTTGCGTTCTTATGTAAAAATAACCCTTTTTTGATCTCGTATTTCGAGTTGAAACCACTACAGCCGAAACAAAACGCAAAAGTTCGATTTCAATACAAAGCGACGTTGCATTCGATGGGGGCTTGTTTGGCGGTTCGCAATGCATGAATCTTGCTTATTTACGTAAAACTATGCCTTTTTGATCTCGCATTACGAGCTGGAAGGCCTACAGCCGAAGCAATGCGCAACTGTTCGATTTCGATATAAACCGACTTTGCATTCGATGGGGGCTTGTTTGGCGGTTAAAAACGCATGAACCTTGCGTTTTTACGTAACAATAACCCTTTTTGATCTCGTATTTCGAGCTGAAACCCCTACAGCCGAAACAAAACGCAAAAGTTCGATTTCAATACAAAGCGACGTTCCATTCGATGGAGGCTTGTTTGGCGGTTCGAAATGCATGAATCTTGCTTATTTACGTAAAACTAATGGTTTTTGATCTGAAAATGCGCCCTGGAGCGCCTACAGCTATAGCAAAACGCTAATGTTCGATTTCGATATAAAGCGATCTTGCATCCAACGGCGGATTGTCTGGCAGTTAGAATCGCATGAATCTTGCTTATTTACGTAAAACTAAGCCTTTTTGATCTCGCATTACGAGCTGGAACGCCTACAGCCGAAGCAAAACGCAAATGTTCGATTTCAATACAAAGCGACGTTACATTCGATAGGGGCTTGTTTAGCGGTTCGATATGCATGAATCTTGCTTATTTACGTATAACTAAGCCTTTTTATCTGGCATTACAAGCTGGAACGCCTACAGCCGAAGCAATGCGCAAATGTTCGATTTCGATAAAAACCGAATTTGCATTCAATGGGGGCTGATTTGGAGGTTCGAAACTCATGAATATTGCGTATTTACGTAAAACTAATGGTTTTTTTTTATCTCAAAATACGCCCTGCAGCGCCTACAGCTATAACAAAACGCTAATGGTCGATTTCTATATAAAGCGACTTGCCATCCGACGGGGGATTGTCTGGCAGCTAGAATCGCATGAATCTTGCGTTTTTACGTAAAAATAAGGCTTTTTGATCTCGTATTTCGAGCTGAAACCCCTACAGCCGAAGCAAAACGCAAAAGTACGATTTCAATACAAAGCGACGTTCCATTCGATGGAGGCTTGTTTGGTGGTTCGGAATGCATGAATCTTGCTTATTTACGTAAAACTAAGCCTTTTTATCTGGCATTACGAGCTGGAACGCCTACAGCCGAAGCAATGCGCAAATGTTCGATTTCGATATAAGCCGACTTTGCATTCGATGGGGGCTTGTTTGGCGGTTAGAAACGCATGAATCTTGCTTATTCACGTAACGCTAAGCTTTTTTTATCACGCATTACCAGCTGGAACGCTTACAGCTGAAGCGAAACGCAAATGTTCGATTTCTATATAAAGCGGCTTTCCTTTCGATGGGGCTGGTTTGCCGGTTCAAAATACATGAATCTTGCTTATTTACGTGAAACTAAGGTTTCTTGATCTCGCATTACCAGCTGGAACGCCTACAGCCGATGCGATGCGCAAATTTTCGATTTCGCTCTACATCGACTTCGCATTCGATGGGGGCTTGTTTGGCGGTTCGAAACGCATGAATCTTGCATATTTACGTAAAACTAATGGTTTTTGATCTCAAAATACGCCCTGGAGCGCCTACAGCCGAAGCTAAACGCAAATGCTCGATTTAAATACAAAGCGACGTTGCATTTGATGGGGGCTGGTTTGGAGGTTCGAAACTCATGAATATTGCGTATCTACGTAAAACTAAGGGTTTTTTATGTTAAAATACGCCCTGGAGCGTCTACAGCTATAACGAAACGCTCATTTTCGATTTCGCATTCGATGTGGGCTTGTTTGGCCGTTAGAAACGCAGGAATCTTGCTTATTTACGTAAAAATAAGGCTTTTTGATCTCGCATTACGAGCTGAAACTCCTTCAGCCGAAGCAAAGGGAAAATGTTCGATTTCGATATAAACCGACTTTGCATTCGTTGTGGACTTGTTTGGCCGTTAGAAACTCAGGAATCTTGCTTATTTACGTAAAACTAAGCCTTTTTGATCTCGCATTACGAGCTGGAACGCCTACAGCCGAAGCAATGCGCAAATGTTCGATTTCGATATAAACCGACTTTGCATTCGATGGGGGCTTGTTTGGCGGTTTGAAACGCATGAATATTGTGTATCTACGTAAAACTAATGGTTTTTTATGTTAAAATACGCCCTGGAGCGCCTACAGCTGTAACAAAACGCTAATGTTCGATTTCTATATAAAGCGACTTTGCAACCGACGGGGGATTGTCTGGCAGCTAGAATCGCATGAATCTTGCGTATTTACGTGAAAATAAGGCTTTTTGATCTCGCATTACGAGCTGGAACGCCTACAGCCGAAGCCAAACGCAAATGTTTGATTTCAATATAAAGAGACTTTGCATTCGATGGGGGCGTGTTTAGCGGTTCGAAACGCATGAATCTTGCTTATTTACGTAAAACTAAGCCTTTTTGATCTCGCGTTACGAGCTGGAACGCCTACAGCCGAAACAAAACGCAAAAGTTCGATTTCAATACAAAGCGACGTTCCATTCGATGGAGGCTTGTTTGGCGGTTCGAAATGCATGAATCTTGCTTATTTACGTAAAACTAATGGTTTTTGATCTGAAAATGCGCCCTGGAGCGCCTACAGCTATAGCAAAACGCTAATGTTCGATTTCGATATAAAGCGATCTTGCATCCAACGGCGGATTGTCTGGCAGTTAGAATTGCATGAATCTTGCGAATTTACGTAAAAATAAGGCTTTTTGATCTCGCATTACGAGCTGAAACGCCTACAGCCGAAGCAAAACACAAATTTCCGATTTCAATACAAAGCGACGTTGCATTCGATGGGGGCTTGTTTGGCGGTTCGAAATGCATGAATCTTGCTTATTTACGTAAAACTAAGCCTTTTTGATCTCGCATTACGAGCTGGAACGCCTACAGCCGAAGCAATGCGCAAATGTTCGATTTCGATATAAACCGACTTTGCATTCGATGGGGGCTTGTTTGGCGGTTTGAAACGCATGAATATTGCGTATCTACGTAAAACTAATGGTTTTTTATGTTAAAATACGCCCTGGAGCGTCTACAGCTATAACGAAACGCTAATTTTCGATTTCTATATAAAGCGACTTTGCATCCGACGGGGGATTGTCTGGCAGCTAGAATCGCATGAATCTTGCGAATTTACGTAAAAATAAGGCTTTTTGATCTCGCATTACGAGCTGAAACGCCTACAGCCGAAGCGATACGCAAGTGTTCGATTTCTATATAAAGCGACTTTGCTTTCGATGGGGGCGTGTTTGGTGGTCCGAAACACATGAATCTGGCGTATTTACATAAAACTAAGCCTTTTTGATCTCGCATTACGAGCTGGAACGCCTACAGCCGAAGCCAAACGCAAATGTTCGATTTCTATATAAAGCGACTTTGCTTTCGATGGGGGCGTGTTTGGCGGTTCGGAACACATAAATCTGGCGTATTTACATAAAACTAAGCCTTTTTGATCTCGCAGTACGAGCTGGAACGCCTACAGCCGAAGCAATGCGCAAATGTTCGATTTCGATATAAACCGACTTTGCATTCGATGGGGGCTTGTTTGGCGGTTTGAAACGCATGAATATTGCGTATCGACGTAAAACTAATGGTTTTTTATGTTAAAATACGCCCTGGAGCGTCTACAGCTATAATGAAACGCTAATTTTCGATTTCTATATAAAGCGACTTTGCATCCGACGGGGGATTGTCTGGCAGCTAGAATCGCATGAATCTTGCGAATTTACGTAAAAATAAGGCTTTTTGATCTCGCATTACGAGCTGAAACGCCTACAGCCGAAGCGAAACGCCAGTGTTCGATTTCTATATAAAGCGACTTTGCATTCGATGGGGGCGTGTTTGGCGGTTTGAAACACATGAATCTGGCGTATTTACATAAAACTAAGCTTTTTTGATCTCGCATTACGAGCTGGAACGTCTACAGCCGAAGCAATGCGCAAATGTTCGATTTCGATATAAACCGACTTTGCATTCGATGGGGGCTTGTTTGGCGGTTTGAAACGCATGAATATTGCGTATTTACGTAAAACTAAGCCTTTTTGATCTCGCATTACGAGCTGGAACGCCTACAGCCGAAGCCAAACGCAAATGTTCGATTTCTATATAAAGCGACTTTGCTTTCGATGGGGGCGTGTTTGGCGGTTCGGAACACATAAATCTGGCGTATTTACATAAAACTAAACCTTTTTGATCTCGCATTACGAGCTGGAACGTCTACAGCCGAAGCAATGCGCAAATGTTCGATTTCGATATAAACCGACTTTGCATTCGATGGGGGCTTGTTTGGCGGTTTGAAACGCATGAATATTGCGTATCTGCGTAAAACTAATTGTTTTTTATGTTAAAATACGCCCTGGAGCGTCTACAGCTATAACGAAACGCTAATTTTCGATTTCTATATAAAGCGACTTTGCATCCGACGGGGGATTGTCTGGCAGCTAGAATCGCATGAATCTTGCGTTTTTACGTAAAAATAAGGCTTTTTGATCTCGTATTTCGAGCTGAAACCCCTACAGCCGAAGCAAAACGCAAAAGTTCGTTTTCAATACAAAGCGACGTTTCATTCGATGGAGGCTTGTTTGGCGGTTCGAAATGCATGAATCTTGCTTATTTACGTAAAACTAAGCCTTTTTATCTGGCATTACGAGCTGGAACGCCTACAGCCGAAGCAATGCGCAAATGTTCGATTTCGATATAAGCCGACTTTGCATTCGATGGGGGCTTCTTTGGCGGTTAGAAACGCATGAATCTTGCTTATTCACGTAACGCTAAGCCTTTTTTATCTCGCATTACGAGCTGGAACGCCTACAGATGAAGCGAAACGCAAATGTTCGATTTCTATATAAAGCGGCTTTGCTGTCGATGGGGCTGGTTTGGCGGTTCGAAATGCATGAATCTTGCTTATTTACGTGAAACTAAGGTTTCTTGATCTCGCATTACGAGCTGGAACGCCTACAGCCGAAGCAATGCGCAAATGTTCGATTTCGATATAAACCGACTTTGCATTCGATGGGGGCTTTTTTGGCGGTTCGAAATGCATGAATCTTGCTTATTTACGTGAAACTATGCCTTTTTGATCTCGCATTACGAGCTGGAAGGCCTACGGCCGAAGCAATGCGCAAATGTTCGATTTCGATATAAACCGACTTTGCATTCGATGGGGGCTTGTTTGGCGGTTAGAAACGCATGAACCTTGCGTTTTTATGTAAAAATAACCCTTTTTTGATGTCGTATTTCGAGTTGAAACCCCTACAGACGAAACAAAACGCAAAAGTTCGATTTCAATACAAAGCGACGTTCCATTCGATGGAGGCTTGTTTGGCGGTTCGAAATGCATGAATCTTGCTTATTTACGTAAAACTAATGGTTTTTGATCTGAAAATGCGCCCTGGAGCGCCTACAGCTATAGCAAAACGCTAATGTTCGATTTCGATATAAAGCGATCTTGCATCCAACGGCGGATTGTCTGGCAGTTAGAATCGCATGAATCTTGCGAATTTACGTAAAAATAAGCCTTTTTGATCTCGCATTACGAGCTGGAACGCCTACAGCCGAAGCAATGCGCAAATGTTCGATTTCGATATAAACCGACTTTGCATTCGATGGGGGCTTGTTTGGCGGTTTGAAACGCATGAATATTGCGTATCTACGTAAAACTAATGGTTTTTTATGTTAAAATACGCCCTGGAGCGTCTACAGCTATAACGAAACGCTAATTTTCGATTTCTATATAAAGCGACTTTGCATCCGACGGGGGATTGTCTGGCAGCTAGAATCGCATGAATCTTGCGTTTTTACGTAAAAATAAGGCTTTTTGATCTCGTATTTCGAGCTGAAACCCCTACAGCCGAAGCAAAACGCAAAAGTTCGATTTCAATACAAAGCGACGTTTCATTCGATGGAGGCTTGTTTGGCGGTTCGAAATGCATGAATCTTGCTTATTTACGTAAAACTAAGCCTTTTTATCTGGCATTACGAGCTGGAACGCCTACAGCCGAAGCAATGTGCAAATGTTCGATTTCGATATAAAGCGACTTTGCAACCAACGGGGGAATGTCTGGCAGCTTGAATCGCATGAATCTTGCGTATTTACGTGAAAATAAGGCTTTTTGATCTCGAATTTCGAGCTGAAACGCCTACAGCCCAAGCAAAACGCAAATTTGCGATTTCAATACAAAGCGACGTTCCATTCGATGGAGGCTTGTTTGGCGGTTCGAAATGCATGAATCTTGCTTATTTACGTAAAACTAATGGTTTTTGATCGCAAAATGCGCCCGGGAGCGCGTACAGCTATAGCAAAACGCTAATGTTCGATTTCGATATAAAGCGACTTTGCATCCGACGGGGGATTGTCTGGCAGCTAGAATCGCATGAATCTTGCGAATTTACGTAAAAATAAGGCTTTTTGATCTCGCATTACGAGCTGGAACGCCTACAGCCGAAGCAATGCGCAAATGTTCGATTTCGATATAAGCCGACTTTGCATTCGATGGGGGCTTGTTTGGCGGTTAGAAACGCATGAATCTTGCTTATTCACGTAACGCTAAGCCTTTTTTATCTCGCATTACGAGCTGGAACGCCTACAGATGAAGCAAAGCGCAAATGTTCAATTTCGTTATAAACCGACTTTGCATTCGCTGGGGGCTTGTTTGGCGGTTAGAAATGCATGAATCTTGCTTATTTACGTAAAACTAATGGTTTTTGATCGCAAAATGCGCCCGGGAGCGCGTACAGCTATAGCAAACCGCTAATGTTCGATTTTTATATAAAGCGACTTTGCATCCGACGGGGGATTGTCTGGCAGCTAGAATCGCATGAATCTTGCGAATTTACGTAAAAATAAGGCTTTTTGATCTCGCATTACGAGCTTAAACGCCTACAGCCGAAGTAAAACACAAATTTCCGATTTCAATACAAAGCGACGTTGCATTCGATGGGGGCTTGTTTGGCGGTTAAAAACGCATGAACCTTGCGTTTTTACGTAAAAATAACCCTTTTTGATCTCGTATTTCGAGCTGAAACCCCTACAGCCGAAACAAAACGCAAAAGTTCGATTTCAATACAAAGCGACGTTCCATTCGATGGAGGCTTGTTTGGCGGTTCGAAATGCATGAATCTTGCTTATTTACGTAAAACTAATGGTTTTTGATCTGAAAATGCGCCTTGGAGCGCCTACAGCTATAGCAAAACGCTAATGTTCGATTTCGATATAAAGCGATCTTGCATCCAACGGCGGATTTTCTGGCATTTAGAATCGCATGAAACTTGCGAATTTACGTAAAAATAAGGCTTTTTGATCTCGCATTACGAGCTTAAACGCCTACAGCCGAAGTAAAACACAAATTTCCGATTTCAATACAAAGCGACGTTGCATTCGATGGGGGCTTGTTTGGCGGTTCGAAATGCATGAATCTTGCTTATTTACGTAAAACTAAGCCTTTTTGATCTCGCATTACGAGCTGGAACGCCTACAGCCGAAGCAATGCGCAAATGTTCGATTTCGATATAAACCGACGTTCCATTCGATGGAGGCTTGTTTGGCGGTTAGAAATGCATGAATCTTGCTTATTTACGTAAAACTAATGGTTTTTGATCGCAAAATGCGCCCGGGAGCGCGTACAGCTATAGCAAACCGCTAATGTTCGATTTTTATATAAAGCGACTTTGCATCCGACGGGGGATTGTCTGGCAGCTAGAATCGCATGAATCTTGCGAATTTACGTAAAAATAAGGCTTTTTGATCTCGCATTACGAGCTGGAACGCCTACAGCCGAAGCAATGCGCAAATGTTCGATTTCGATATAAACCGACTTTGCATTCGATGGGGGCTGGTTTGGAGGTTCGAAATGCATGAATATTGCGTATTTACGTAAAACAAATGGTTTTTTTATCTCAAAATACGCCCTGCAGCGTCTACAGCTATAACAAAACGCTAATGGTCGATTTCTATATAAAGCGACTTTGCATCCGACGGGGGATTGTCTGGCAGCTAGAATCGCATGAATCTTGCGAATTTACGTAAAAATAAGGCTTTTTGATCTCGCATTACGAGCTGAAACGCCTACAGCCGAAGCAAAACACAAATTTCCGATTTCAATACAAAGCGTCGTTGCATTCGATGGGGGCTTGTTTGGCGGTTCGAAATGCATGAATCTTGCTTATTTACGTAAAACTAAGCCTTTTTGATCTCGCATTACGAGCTGGAACGCCTACAGCCGAAGCAATGCGCAAATGTTCGATTTCGATATAAACCGACTTTGCATTCGATGGGGGCTTGTTTGGCGGTTTGAAACGCATGAATATTGCGTATCTACGTAAAACTAATGGTTTTTTATGTTAAAATACGCCCTGGAGCGCCTACAGCTGTAACAAAACGCTAATGTTCGATTTCTGTATAAAGCGACTTTGCAACCGACGGGGGATTGTCTGGCAGCTAGAATCGCATGAATCTTGCGTATTTACGTGAAAATAAGGCTTTTTGATCTCGCATTACGAGCTGGAACGCCTACAGCCGAAGCCAAACGCAAATGTTTGATTTCAATATAAAGAGACTTTGCATTCGATGGGGGCGTGTTTGGCGGTTCGAAACGCATGAATCTTGCTTATTTACGTAAAACTAAGCCTTTTTGATCTCGCGTTACGAGCTGGAACGCCTACAGCCGAAGCAAAGCGCAAATGTTCAATTTCGATATAAACCGACTTTGCATTCGATGGGGGCTTGTTTGGCGATTCGAAATGCATGAATCTTGCTTATTTACGTAAAACTAATGGTTTTTGATCTGAAAATGCGCCCTGGAGCGCCTACAGCTATAGCAAAACGCTAATGTTCGATTTCGATATAAAGCGATCTTGCATCCAACGGCGGATTGTCTGGCAGTTAGAATCGCATGAATCTTGCTTATTTACGTAAAACTAAGCCTTTTTGATCTCGCATTACGAGCTGGAACGCCTACAGCCGAAGCAATGCGCAAATGTTCGATTTCGATATAAACCGACTTTGCATTCGATGGGGGCTTGTTTGGCGGTTTGAAACGCATGAATATTGCGTATCTACGTAAAACTAATGGTTTTTTATGTTAAAATACGCCCTGGAGCGTCTACAGCTATAACGAAACGCGAATTTTCGATTTCTATATAAAGCGACTTTGCATCCGACGGGGGATTGTCTGGCAGTTAGAATCGCATGAATCTTGCGAATTTACGTAAAAATAAGGCTTTTTGATCTCGCATTACGAGATGAAACGCCTACAGCCGAAGCAAAGCGCAAATGTTCGATTTCGATATAAACCGACTGCATTCGATGTGGGCTTGTTTGACCGTTAGAAACGCAGGAATCTTGCTTATTTACGTAAAACTAAGCCTTTTTGATCTTTCATTACGAGCTGGAACGCGTACAGCCGAAGCGAAACGCAAATGTTCGATTTTTATATAAACCGACTTTGCTTTCGATGGGGGCGTGTTTGGCGGTTCGAAACGCATGAATATTGCGTATCCACGTAAAACTAATGGTTTTTCATGTTAAAATACGCCCTGGAGCGCCTACAGCTGTAACAAAACGCTAATGTTCGATTTCTATATAAAGCGACTTTGCAACCGACGGGGGATTGTCTGGCAGCTAGAATCGCATGAATCTTGCGTATTTACGTGAAAATAAGGCTTTTTGATCTCGCATTACGAGCTGGAACGCCTACAGCCGAAGCCAAACGCAAATGTTTGATTTCAATATAAAGAGACTTTGCATTCGATGGGGGCGTGTTTGGCGGTTCGAAACGCATGAATCTTGCTTATTTACGTAAAACTAAGCCTTTTTGATCTCGCGTTACGAGCTGGAACGCCTACAGCCGAAGCAATGCGCAAATGTTCGATTTCGATATAAGCCGACTTTGCATTCGATGGGGGCTTGTTTGGCGGTTAGAAATGCATGAATCTTGCTTAGTAGTAGTAGTAATGAGTTTATTAACAATACATAACATGTAACAGATTTTTTTTTTAAACCTAATAGACTTTCCTCTTTACCTCTTTACAGTATATTGCCAATTGGCCATCGACCGCAGTCCTTCAGCCATGAATATTAAAACGTTGTTTTGGCGTTTCATTGCTTGCGTGAATGTATCTCTTACTGATTAGTAAGAGTAAATGTTCAGTTGTCTATTTCATTGACCATTATTTCTAATTGTTGATATGTTGTATGAATGGGATATTTAAATCTACGTGGTACATTTTCTTCGAGTTGTATGCAAAGCGGTTTTATATTCTGTATTTGAGTCTCAGCAAATCTTCTAGATAGTTCCTGTGTTCTGGTTTTTATAGGAGTAATGCCCGAAAGTTCGTAGAGGAGAGTATTTCTAGGATTATATAGTGGGTTTGCCGGGTGCCGGATGCGTGTCAAGCGTCGGATTGCGCAGGTTTCAGCAGTTTTTGCCTTATTGATTGCTGCTTCTTTGCAGTTCAAAAAAATCGGATGGCCGTATTCTAGGATGGGTCTGCATATAGCTTTGTACATCTTGGATAAGTGTTTTATGTGTATCTCGCGGTGTTTAAAGGTAATTTTCCGAAAGTGTGAGGCTCTTTGTGTCGCTTTGTTTTTACATTGCTGCAAGTGGTGATTAAAATTCAATTTATGGTCAATATGTATTCCTAAGTATTTAGCGTATTGTACAGCTGGTATATCGACGTTGCATAGACGTATTTTTGGTGATTGCGGGGTTATTTGGTGATTAAAAATGAGCAGTTGTGATTTCCTTGGGTTTGGTTTAAGTCGCCAGTTATTAAACCAAGTTTCTATATTGTCTGCGGCTTTTTGAAGTGCATCGGTAGTTTTTTGTAGAGTCTTTTTGTGAGTAATTAGCACCGTATCGTCCGCAAATTGCAGTATGTAATTGCTGAGATTGATGGAGTCTTTGTTAATTCGATTGAAGTTGTACATATCGTTGCAGTATATATTATATAATAATGGTGACAGCGGTGAGCCCTGTGGAACCCCCTGCTGTGGTGTGAAAGAATCTGATTTTGCTGTTGCCATTCTGACTATTAGTGTCCGTGATTGCAGAAAGTTTTTTGTTGTATGTATTAAATATTGGGGACAATGAAGTTGGTGTAATTTAAATAGCAATCCTTTGTGCCATACGCTGTCGAAGGCTTTCTCGATGTCCAAAAAAAGTGCCGCTGATTTTTTATTGGCGAGTTTGGTTGCTTCTACGTTGGAGATTAGTACAGTGAGCGCATTCAGTGTCGATTTACCGGTCCTGAATCCGAATTGATATTCGGGAATGCTTGGTCCTATTGCTTTTTCAATTCTGGCCTTAACAATTCTTTCGAATATTTTTCCGATGGACGGTAGCAGTGTTATCGGACGGTGGTTGCTGATTATGCTGTGATCCTGGTTGGGCTTGGGTATAGTGATGATTACGCCTGTTTTCCAGAGTGTTGGAAAGTGTCCGTTTTTCAGGCAGAAGTTGAGTGAGTCAGTAATGAAGAGGTAGGCTTTTTGGCTTAATTTTTTGATTATCCCGATAGGTACATTATCAATGCCTGGAGAGGTATTCTTGCACTTTTGCAAGATTGCTGCGAGTTCTGCTGTCGTTACGTTTCTGTACTCTTCATCTAAGATGGCTGGCTGATTAAAATAGTCTTCGTACCAATTCGAGACCTCTCTGAGATTTGTGTCGCTGAAGATTGGATCGTTGTTGAAGTTGAATGTGTTTTTGAAGTGATGGGCAAAGGCTTCCGTTTTTTCCGTATTGGATGTAAGTGTTCTACCATTTACTTTAATGTTTGCTGGCGTGTTGTAGGCTTGGTTGTATTTTGTTAGCTTTTTTACTGTTTGCCAATAGTTTTTACCTTCAGTTTGCCGGATTTCTTCGCACGCCTTAAGCCACGAGTGCATTTTGAACTGCATTATCATTTGTTGTATGTTTTTGTTAAACGCATTAACTTTCGCTTTGAATAAATTACACTGGTTTCTTTGATACTCTCTATAGAGTTGGCGTTTGATTTTAATCTGTCTCACGATGAACGGTGGGAGTTCGTGTAGAAAATAATTTTTTTTAAACTTCGGCGTGTTTTCGGCAACTATGTCGGTGAGCTTGGTGTTAAAGTGGTCTATGAGTCCATCGGATATCGGTTCCTCCGCATGAGCGTCAAGGAATATGTTTATTTCTCTATTAATTTGTACCATATTTGCTTTGTTAAAGTTATATTTTTCGGGTTCTGGTGTTTGAACTATGGGCCTGCCAGTGTCAATTGTTAATATAATCGATAGGTGGTCGCTTCCAATATCCGGTATAACTTCGGTGTTGATAATATTATTCCTAATATTTCGTGTGCAGAATATGAGATCCGGTGTAGTGTCTCTGTTATTTTGCATAATGTACGTTGGAGGTGTAGTGATTTGAGTGAAGTTTGAGCTTTGAATAAATTCTCTGATTTGTACACGTTTTCTGGCGTTTGGATTGAAATCTCCCATAAGGATCGCGTATTTATATAGCTTGCTTTTGGTGAGGATAGTGCTTTCGATTAGCGAGTTATTGTGTACATATATTAGAAAAATGTGCAGTCGGTCTTCAAGAAATGGGATCGAGACATGGAGTGCATTGTTCCGAGCGTCGTTGATTCTTGGCGGATTTTCCTTTCGCATGTTTGTTCCCGGGTGAAGTTGAAATATCGCTCCTCCTCTTATGTTTTGGTCGATCACGTTCCCGTGTTGAGTTATTGTTGTCCAGTTTCTATATGTAATATTGGTGTTGGGGTTGTTTTTAGTTTCAACCAGGGCCGTACAATTAATTCCATTTTCTTCTATAACGTTCTTGATAAGATGGTCTTTATTTCGGTAGCAGTTCACGTTAGAGTAAAGAATTTTAAGCGCCATTGTTAGTTGCTGTGCAGCTTGCTTGAGCAATTGGTTGGGTGGGAGATGGTACTTCTGGATGCTCTATGTCCACCATCAGTATGTACATCCAATTGCCTGAGAATACTACCGTCGTGTCTATGCTGTATTCCTTAATGAACCGGGTTTTCAGTTTTTGAATCAGTTCTGCTCTGTTTGTTGCGGATGGTTTGTTGATTTTACGTATGTAGGTGTTAACTATGAGGTCGTGGGTGGTGATTGGTTCATGTATACGACTGTTTTTTTTAACTTGGTTATCTACGTCTTTGCTTTTTTTGTTGAGTGCTTTTATTTGTGTGTTGGGGATGCCTTCAATAGGTTTTTTAGGGCGTTTTGGGCATTTTACGGACCACGCAACATGGTCCGTTGTGTTGCACGCAGTGCATTTCATCGGTAGATTTGAACTACACTTCTCCGTTCTGTGTTCGCCATCACATTTGCTGCACCGGATGTTGTTGGTGCAGTTCTCAGTGGCGTGTGTAAATTGTCCACACTTGGCGCATGGTTGCGGAAGAGGCAGCGGGGGGGTGCTCGGTGAAGCTCGAAAGTGCTTACTGAGTAGATACAATCCTTCCTTCATAAGCTTATGGAACGCTTCTGCGGTCCCAGTGATCACTCTTATAAGAGTTGTTGGTTTACCCGTGGCTCGCGAGATAAACCTCTTACAATAGCGATGTGTGATGTTATTGCTGGTCAGTGCTCGGCTGACCGTATCGTCGTCTATCTCAAAATCAACCTGAGTTATTACAGCTGCGAACGTTTCAGGCGGGGGAGCTCGCGCGCGCTCGTTACTGTGGGCAACGGTCTCCGAGAAGCTGTCGATAATTTTTTCCTGCTTGAGTTTGTTGAGCATACTCATTAATCGTTCTCTCGGAGTGTTCGTTTTCAGAAGAAAGCCTTTTGACGTTTGGAGTATGATATCCCTACACAGCGGCGCTACTTTGCTCCATTGCTCTGCCATTTCGACTCGGGTTTTGATTTTGCCCGAATTGATGAAAAATAACAGTTTATAGGTTACCGTGTCCTTTGTTCTTGGTGGTTGATCTCTGTTGTTGTGTGGAGGTGTTGCTGGGTGTAGACTTGTTATTGCCGTAGATGCCTGTGAGTTGATTTGAGTTTCTTTGATTGGTTGTCGTCGTTTTTTCTCTGCTTGGCTGTCCGAGGAGGTGCTTGGTTTTTCCAAATTTTTTTTCCGTTTTGGTGGCCTTCCTCTCGGTTTTACCGTAGTAAAACCTTGAGAGATAGAAGAGTCGGTTGGCGGGTCCTCCCACTCTGACCCTTCGCTTCCCATATTCAATATGGGTTACGGTATTGTAATCCCCACTTAACTGTGTGTATGCTCGCGGAGAATTTCGTAAACACGTCCGCACTCTCTCGCGTACCTCACCAGACTGGAATCTTGCTTATTTACGTAAAACTAATGGTTTTTGATCTGAAAATGCGCCCTGGAGCGCCTACAGCTATAGCAAAACGCTAATGTTCGATTTCGATATAAAGCGATCTTGCATCCAACGGCGGATTGTCTGGCAGTTAGAATCGCATGAAACTTGCGAATTTACGTAAAAATAAGGCTTTTTGATCTCGCATTACGAGCTGAAACGCCTACAGCCGAAGCAAAACACAAATTTCCGATTTCAATACAAAGCGACGTTGCATTCGATGGGGGCTTGTTTGGCGGTTCGAAATGCATGAATCTTGCTTATTTACGTAAAACTAAGCCTTTTTGATCTCGCATTACGAGCTGGAACGCCTACAGCCGAAGCAATGCGCAAATGTTCGATTTCGATATAAACCGACGTTTCATTCGATGGAGGCTTGTTTGGCGGCCAGAAATGCATGAATCTTGCTTATTTACGTAAAACTAATGGTTTTTGATCGCAAAATGCACCCGGGAGCGCGTACAGCTATAGCAAAACGCTAATGTTCGATTTCGATATAAAGCGACTTTGCATCCGACGGGGGATTGTCTGGCAGCTAGAATCGCATGAATCTTGCGAATTTACGTAAAAATAAGGCTTTTTGATCTCGCATTACGAGCTGGAACGCCTACAGCCGAAGCAATGCGCAAATGTTCGATTTCGATATAAGCCGACTTTGCATTCGATGGGGGCTTGTTTGGCGGTTAGAAACGCATGAATCTTGCTTATTCACGTAACGCTAAGCCTTTTTTATCTCGCATTACGAGCTGGAACGCCTACAGATGAAGCGAAACGCAAATGTTCGATTTCTATATAAAGCGGCTTTGCTTTCGATGGGGCTGGTTTGGCGGTTCGAAATGCATGAATCTTGCTTATTTACGTAAAACTAATGGTTTTTGATCTGAAAATGCGCCCTGGAGCGCCTACAGCTATAGCAAAACGCTAATGTTCGATTTCGATATAAAGCGATCTTGCATCCAACGGCGGATTGTCTGGCAGTTAGAATCGCATGAATCTTGCGAATTTACGTAAAAATAAGGCTTTTTGATCTCGCATTACGAGCTGAAACGCCTACAGCCGAAGCAAAACACAAATTTCCGATTTCAATACAAAGCGACGTTGCATTCGATGGGGGCTTGTTTGGCGGTTCGAAATGCATGAATCTTGCTTATTTACGTAAAACTAAGCCTTTTTGATCTCGCATTACGAGCTGGAACGCCTACAGATGAAGCGAAACGCAAATGTTCGATTTCTATATAAAGCGGCTTTGCTTTCGATGGGGCTGGTTTGGCGGTTCGAAATGCATGAATCTTGCTTATTTACGTAAAACTAATGGTTTTTGATCTGAAAATGCGCCCTGGAGCGCCTACAGCTATAGCAAAACGCTAATGTTCGATTTCGATATAAAGCGATCTTGCATCCAACGGCGGATTGTCTGGCAGTTAGAATCGCATGAATCTTGCGAATTTACGTAAAAATAAGGCTTTTTGATCTCGCATTACGAGCTGAAACGCCTACAGCCGAAGCAAAACACAAATTTCCGATTTCAATACAAAGCGACGTTGCATTCGATGGGGGCTTGTTTGGCGGTTCGAAATGCATGAATCTTGCTTATTTACGTAAAACTAAGCCTTTTTGATCTCGCATTACGAGCTGGAACGCCTACAGCCGAAGCAATGCGCAAATGTTCGATTTCGATATAAACCGACGTTCCATTCGATGGAGGCTTGTTTGGCGGTTAGAAATGCATGAATCTTGCTTATTTACGTAAAACTAATGGTTTTTGATCGCAAAATGCGCCCGGGAGCGCGTACAGCTATAGCAAAACGCTAATGTTCGATTTCGATATAAAGCGATCTTGCATCCAACGGCGGATTGTCTGGCAGTTAGAATCGCATGAATCTTGCGAATTTACGTAAAAATAAGGCTTTTTGATCTCGCATTACGAGCTGGAACGCCTACAGCCGAAGCAATGCGCAAATGTTCGATTTCGATATAAACCGACGTTCCATTCGATGGAGGCTTGTTTGGCGGTTAGAAATGCATGAATCTTGCTTATTTACGTAAAACTAATATTTTTTGATCGCAAAATGCGCCCGGGAGCGCGTACAGCTATAGCAAAACGCTAATGTTCGATTTCGATATAAAGCGATCTTGCATCCAACGGCGGATTGTCTGGCAGTTAGAATCGCATGAATCTTGCGAATTTACGTAAAAATAAGGCTTTTTGATCTCGCATTACGAGCTGAAATGCCTACAGCCGAAGCAAAGCGCAAATGTTCGATTTCGATATAAACCGACTTTGCATTGGATGTGGGCTTGTTTGGCCGTTAGAAACGCAGGAATCTTGCTTATTTACGTAAAACTAAGCCTTTTTGATCTCTCATTACGAGCTGGAACGCCTACAGCCGAAGCGAAACGCAAATGTTCGATTTCTATATAAAGCGACTTTGCTTTCGATGGGGGCGTGTTTGGCGGTTCGAAACACATAAATCTGGCGTATTTACATAAAACTGAGCCCTTTTGATCTCGCATTACGAGCTGGAACGTCTACAGCCGAAACAATGCGCAAATGTTCGATTTCGATATAAACCGACTTTGCATTCGATGGGGGCTTGTTTGGCGGTTTGAAACGCATGAATATTGCGTATCTACGTAAAACTAATGGTTTTTTATGTTAAAATACGCCCTGGAGCGTCTACAGCTATAACGAAACGCTAATTTTCGATTTCTATATAAAGCGACTTTGCATCCGACGGGAGATTGTCTGGTAGCTAGAATCGCATGAATCTTGCGTATTTACGTGAAAATAAGGCTTTTTGATCTCGTATTTCGAGCTGAAACGCCTACAGCCGAAGCAAAGCGCAAATTTCCGATTTCAATACAAAGCGATGTTGCATTCGAGGTGGGCTTGTTTGGCGGTTAGAAACGCATGAATCTTGCGTATTCACGTAAAGCTAAGCCTTTTTGATCTCGCGTTACGAGCTGGAACGCCTACAGCCGAAGCAATTCGCTAATGTTCGATTTCGATATAAACCGACTTTGCATTCGATGGGGGCTGGTTTGGAGGTTCGAAATGCATGAATATTGCGTATTTACGTAAAACGAATGGTTTTTTTTATCTCAAAATACGCCCTGCAGCGTCTACAGCTATAACAAAACGCTAATGGTCGATTTCTATATAAAGCGACTTTGCATCCGACGGGGGATTGTCTGGCAGCTAGAATCGCATGAATCTTGCGTATTTACGTGAAAATAAGGCTTTTTGATCTCTAATTTCGAGCTGAAACGCCTACAGCCGAAGCAAAACGCAAATTTTCGATTTCAATACAAAGCGACGTTGCATTCGATGGGGGCTTGTTTGGCGGTTCGCAATGCATGAATCTTGCTTATTTACGTAAAACTAAGCCTTTTTGATCTCGCATTACGAGCTGGAACGTCTACAGCCGAAGCAATGCGCAAATGTTCGATTTCGATATAAACCGACTTTGCATTCGATGGGGGCTTGTTTGGCGGTTTGAAACGCATGAATATTGCGTATCTACGTAAAACTAATGGTTTTTTATGTTAAAATACGCCCTGGAGCGTCTACAGCTATAACGAAACGCTAATTTTCGATTTCTATATAAAGCGACTTTGCATCCGACGGGGGATTGTCTGGTAGCTAGAATCGCATGAATCTTGCGTATTTACGTGAAAATAAGGCTTTTTGATCTCGTATTTCGAGCTGAAACGCCTACAGCCGAAGCAAAGCGCAAATTTCCGATTTCAATACAAAGCGATGTTGCATTCGAGGTGGGCTTGTTTGGCGGTTAGAAACGCATGAATCTTGCGTATTCACGTAAAGCTAAGCCTTTTTGATCTCGCGTTACGAGCTGGAACGCCTACAGCCGAAGCAATTCGCTAATGTTCGATTTCGATATAAACCGACTTTGCATTCGATGGGGGCTGGTTTGGAGGTTCGAAATGCATGAATATTGCGTATTTACGTAAAACGAATGGTTTTTTTATCTCAAAATACGCCCTGCAGCGTCTACAGCTATAACAAAACGCTAATGGTCGATTTCTATATAAAGCGACTTTGCATCCGACGGGGGATTGTCTGGCAGCTAGAATCGCATGAATCTTGCGTATTTACGTGAAAATAAGGCTTTTTGATCTCTAATTTCGAGCTGAAACGCCTACAGCCGAAGCAAAACGCAAATTTTCGATTTCAATACAAAGCGACGTTGCATTCGATGGAGGCTTGTTTGGCGGTTCGCAATGCATGAATCTTGCTTATTTACGTAAAACTAAGCCTTTTTGATCTCGCATTACGAGCTGGAACGTCTACAGCCGAAGCAATGCGCAAATGTTCGATTTCGATATACACCGACTTTGCATTCGATGGGGGCTTGTTCGGCGGATAGAAACGCATGAACCTTGCGTTTTTACGTAAAAATAACCCTTTTTGATCTCGTATTTCGAGCTGAAACCCCTACAGCCGAAACAAAACGCAAAAGTTCGATTTCAATACAAAGCGACGTTCCATTCGATGGAGGCTTGTTTGGCGGTTCGAAATGCATGAATCTTGCTTATTTACGTAAAACTAATGGTTTTTGATCGCAAAATGCGCCCTTGAGCGCGTACAGCTATAGCAAAACGCTAATGTTCGATTTCGATATAAAGCGACTTTGCATCCAACGGGGGATTGTCTGGCAGTTAGAATCGCATGAATCTTGCGAATTTACGTAAAAATAGGGCTTTTTGATCTCGCGTTACGAGCTGAAACGCCTACAGCCGAAGCAAAACACAAATTTCGGATTTCAATACAAAGCGACGTTGCATTCGATGGGGGCTTGTTTGGCGGTTCGAAATGCATGAATCTTGCTTATTTACGTAAAACTAAGCCTTTTTGATCTCGCATTACGAGCTGGAACGCCTACAGCCGAAGCAATGCGCAAATGTTCGATTTCGATATAAACCGACTTTGCATTCGATGGGGGCTTGTTTGGCGGTTTGAAACGCATGAATATTGTTTTTTATGTTAAAATACGCCCTGGAGCGTCTACAGCTATAACGAAACGCTAATTTTCGATTTCTATATAAAGCGACTTTGCATCCGACGGGGGATTGTCTGGCAGCTAGAATCGCATGAATCTTGCGAATTTACGTAAAAATAAGGCTTTTTGATCTCGCATTACGAGCTGAAATGCCTACAGCCGAAGCAAAGCGCAAATGTTCGATTTCGATATAAACCGACTTTGCATTGGATGTGGGCTTATTTGGCCGTTAGAAACGCAGGAATCTTGCTTATTTACGTAAAACTAAGCCTTTTTGATCTCTCATTACGAGCTGGAACGTCTACAGCCGAAGCAATGCGCAAATGTTCGATTTCGATATAAACCGACTTTGCATTCGATGGGGGCTTGTTCGGCGGATAGAAACGCATGAACCTTGCGTTTTTACGTAAAAATAAGGCTTTATGATCTCGTATTTCGAGCTGAAACCCCTACAGCCGAAGCAAAACGCAAAAGTTCGATTTCAATACAAAGCGACGTTCCATTCGATGGAGGCTTGTTTGGCGGTTAGAAATGCATGAATCTTGCTTATTTACGTAAAACTAATGGTTTTTGATCGCAAAATGCGCCCTGGAGCGCGTACAGCTATAGCAAAACGCTAATGTTCGATTTCGATATAAAGCGACTTTGCATCCAACGGGGGATTGTCTGGCAGTTAAAATCGCATGAATCTTGCTTATTTACGTAAAACTAAGCCTTTTTGATCTCGCGTTACGAGCTGGAACGCCTACAGCCGAAGCAAAGCGCAAATGTTCAATTTCGTTATAAACCGACTTTGCATTCGATGGGGGCTTGTTTGGCGATTCGAAATGCATGAATCTTGCTTATTTACGTAAAACTATGCCTTTTTGATCTCGCATTACGAGCTGGAAGGCCTACAGCCGAAGCAATGCGCAAATGTTCGATTTCGATATAAACCGACTTTGCATTCGATGGGGGCTTGTTTGGCGGTTAAAAACGCATGAACCTTGCGTTTTTACGTAAAAATAACCCTTTTTGATCTCGTATTTCGAGCTGAAACCCCTACAGCCGAAACAAAACGCAAAAGTTCGATTTCAATACAAAGCGACGTTCCATTCGATGGAGGCTTGTTTGGCGGTTAGAAATGCATGAATCTTGCTTATTTACGTAAAACTAATGGTTTTTGATCGCAAAATGCGCCCTGGAGCGCGTACAGCTATAGCAAAACGCTAATTTTCGATTTCTATATAAAGCGACTTTGCATCCGACGGGGGATTGTCTGGTAGCTAGAATCGCATGAATCTTGCGTATTTACGTGAAAATAAGGCTTTTTGATCTCGTATTTCGAGCTGAAACGTCTACAGCCGAAACAATGCGCAAATGTTCGATTTCGATATAAACCGACTTTGCAATCGATGGGGGCTTGTTTGGCGGTTTGAAACGCATGAATATTGCGTATCTACGTAAAACTAATGGTTTTTTATGTTAAAATACGCCCTGGAGCGTCTACAGCTATAACGAAACGCTAATTTTCGATTTCTATATAAAGCGACTTTGCATCCGACGGGGGATTGTCTGGTAGCTAGAATCGCATGAATCTTGCGTATTTACGTGAAAATAAGGCTTTTTGATCTCGTATTTCGAGCTGAAACGCCTACAGCCGAAGCAAAGCGCAAATTTCCGATTTCAATACAAAGCGACGTTGCATTCGAGGTGGGCTTGTTTGGCGGTTAGAAACGCATGAATCTTGCGTATTCACGTAAAGCTAAGCCTTTTTGATCTCGCGTTACGAGCTGGAACGCCTACAGCCGAAGCAATTCGCTAATGTTCGATTTCGATATAAACCGACTTTGCATTCGATGGGGGCTGGTTTGGAGGTTCGAAATGCATGAACCTTGCGTTCTTATGTAAAAATAACCCTTTTTTGATCTCGTATTTCGAGTTGAAACCCCTACAGCCGAAACAAATCGCAAAAGTTCGATTTCAATACAAAGCGGCGTTCCATTCGATGCAGGCTTGTTTGGCGGTTAGAAATGCATGAATCTTGCTTATTTACGTAAAACTAATGGTTTTTGATCGCAAAATGCGCCCTGGAGCGCGTACAGCTATAGCAAAACGCTAATGTTCGATTTCGATATAAAGCGACTTTGCATCCAACGGGGGATTGTCTGGCAGTTAAAATCGCATGAATCTTGCTTATTTATGTAAAACTAAGCCTTTTTGATCTCGCGTTACGAGCTGGAACGCCTACAGCCGAAGCAAAGCGCAAATGTTCAATTTCGTTATAAACCGACTTTGCATTCGATGGGGGCTTGTTTGGCGATTCGAAATGCATGAATCTTGCTTATTTACGTGAAACTATGCCTTTTTGATCTCGCATTACGAGCTGGAAGGCCTACAGCCGAAGCAATGCGCAAATGTTCGATTTCGATATAAACCGACTTTGCATTCGATGGGGGCTTGTTTGGCGGTTAAAAACGCATGAACCTTGCGTTTTTACGTAAAAATAACCCTTTTTGATCTCGTATTTCGAGCTGAAACCCCTACAGCCGAAACAAAACTGTGATAGTCGGGTTGGTCGAGGAGTCATGAATTATTATGTGAATGCAGATTAAAGGTGAATGACGACTGTGGCACTTTATTGTCTAAGTATTCGGAGAGCGTAACGTCTGACAAGATCGGGGACTGATGATGAACTGAATAAAGGGCCTGACGAAAGCGGGGCCCTCGCCTATTGCTGCGCGCGACAAGGTATTCCTACGCGCGATATGACGGCCGCGGCTCACGCGCGGCGGGTGCAGCGGCTGGACTGCTGCCGTGAGAGCGTTCGCGTTCGCACGGAAGGTGCTGACGTTAGAAAGATTAGCAAGAATTTAGATAAAATGTCAACTTGAGTTTCCTGTGGTAAAATACTATACGGGACCGTCACACTCCCCCTCTTACAAAAAGAGCGATGCTCCGCATCGGATATGGTTGTTTACAACTTTTTTTTTGTGTGAGTCTATACAATGAGATGATTTTTGGTTTGCTTATGGGTCTGTTTTTTATGCATTTTTCACTGTGTGTGTGTGTGTCGTCAAAATAGTCATTTTTCCTTGGATCCCATTTCTGTGTCGTTCGGTTCTTCCCTTTATTCGGGTTGTTAAGGATGATTACTATTTGTTCCGTCCAAATGTCCTTGCTATGTTCGTCTAAGGGATAGATGTCCTAAATCTGAAACTGGCTATTGTTCATTAGCATTTGTGTTAGTGGAATTGGTTGTGTTATAGGGGATCGGTCGGGTTTATGATAAAATATATATATATTATTTTGTTATATCCGCAGAAACTCAGTTAGCTACTCTGGGTTTTGCGGGAGAGCCGTTAGCTCTTATGATTCGGGATTTATCCAGTTAAGGGTTAGAACCCAAGAGAATTATAATCGCACGATTTATTATTTATTATAGTTTATTAGAGAAATCTTCCAAATAGTTTATTACAACAATGTTCATTAAAGTTTATTACAGAAATCTTCCAAATTAGAGTTTATTACGACAATGTTTATTAGAGTCAATTACAGAAATCTTCATTAATTAGAGTTTATTACGACAATGTTTATTAGAGTCTATTACAGAAATCTTCATTAATTAGAGTTTATTACCAATCGTATCGAGTACACCTTGTACAGTGGTCTTCCCGTGGAAGAACTTGTCCGAACTAGTAGTATCACTTACTACCGAATTGCGTGCCCTTGCACAAGTAATTGTCACGTGAATCGTAATGTAACTAACAAAACGTAACCAACAAAACGTAACAAGCAAAACGTGACCAGCAAAACGTAACCAACCGTACAGAATCAGGAGTTCCGAAGAGACTAGTGGGTGCCTGCTCTCGGTTCCCTATATATGGATGGAAGAGCAGGCACGTCAGCTTAATTTTAGTCGATGTCAGATATTTCGTCAGATTGCTAATTGTTTAAACAATTCTCGTTTCCGGGTAGAATACAATATCGTCAATAATTTCCCAATAGCTGACTCAGCAATTCCTGAGCTGATGCGTTACTTGCCGAGTCGCTCGCGATTGCCTAAATGCTGCGTTAGGTGTCAAGTTACACGCGTTTGCCTAAATGCTGACTCGACTGTACGGTGGATTTCGTTATTATTTCGCAACGACGTGCGGTCGTTGCCTGCAGCTGCATACCTCGATTCCGGTGCAATGACCTTGCCTTAATAATCGAGGTATTGAAATACCCGGGGTACAACAATTTTATAAAAAAAATTTTATAATAGGAAAGGTTTCACGTTGATTCTCCAGGTTTTGTGAGATTCGATAAACTGATGTTGGTTGTGCCTTTTTTGTATTTACTGTTTAGTCCTTTATCTGAGTTATTATTATTTTTTTTTCGTATCCTGTAACCTTTTGTGTATAATGCATCCTGGTAGTTAGCGAAAGAATAACAATTGCTTAATTTCATTTCCTGAAACATTTTCTAAAAGCTTTATTAGTGTTGGCGTTAGTGGGTAAGATATGTTACAATGGAGGTGGTTCCTTGGTTTAGGATAGGTGGCATTGGTTCTGAAACGTTTTTTTTTTTTTTTTTTTTTTTTTAATAGGGGAGAGAAGGAAATTTTTTTTTTTATATAAGACATATTTTTTTATTTAAGATGAGTAATATATTGACCGGTTTTAAAGAGAAGAGAAAAAAACGAAACAAATAGTCCACTGGTGGTACGGCTTCTTGCCGTAGAAGACAACAAAAAAAAGAAAAAATGTCGATTTCCGGTTCGTCTTACAAAACAAGGCTGCTACGCAGCGTATGTCGCAGCGCTCTTGTTTTCCGCTCTTTTTATATATATATATATATATCAATTATATTATGTATGCATGTTTGAAAATGCATGAGGGTTAATGGTTATGTTTCATTAAGTGTGAAGTAATGATAGGTGTAAAGTGTGGTATTGTATGTTGTGTGTTTAATACGTGAGTTGCAGTGCGTTTGTCGTTCTCGATTGGGTTTTTTTTTTTTTTTTGTAATATTCTGTTTGCGTTGCGTCCGTAGGTTTTCGTCTGATTTTAAATGGGAGAGCGCTTGCGTTTCCGTGTCATCTGTTTTTTTTTTTTTTGCGTTTGCCTTTTCTATTAAAAATATTCTGGTCATGATTTGATTTGTAATCCGTCTTAGCGTCGTTATGTCTTGTTCGTCAAGCCAGTTCAGGACCATGTCTTCGGTTGCAGTAGGTGTGGGTCTAGGGGTTGGCGGTTTTTCTTCACCTTGCGGTTTTAGCGTTTCTTGAGAGGTGTTTTCGAATTCTGAGTCGGAGTCGGGGTCAGAGTCGGTTTCCTCTTTTATTTCGGGGTCAGAGTCGGTTTCCTCTTTTATTTCGGGGTCAGAGTCGGTTTCCTCTTTTATTATTATTATTTCCGGTGATTCTGTTTTTTGTTTAAGTGTTAGGTGTCTAAAATTAGCGGCTGGTGTCTGTGGGTTTTAAGGTGTTGTTTCGCGCGTGTAGTGTGGTTTTGTATTTGTAGCGTAAGCAACTATACACCTGCATAGTTCCAAAGGCTGGGATTGTTGTTGATATTTCAGGTAGATTTTGTGTGTATGTGTTTCCTTATGCTACATCTAGTTTGCCCAATATCTAGTTGTACTAATATGCTAATTACTAATGTCGATGGATGACACGTTTGTTCGGTTACAATAACGCACTCTTATGCGATGTGTGTCGTTGTCTGTAACTTTGCGATGTACAAGTTATTATTCCCGATAGGTTGTCGTTAGCCGTGGTTTTTGACGACTATATTTTTACGAAAAGGTGGCGAACAGAAGTTCGGTGGCACTATTTGTTGGGTAGTGCTTGAAGCGATGCTATTATGTAGGTCGAGATTCGAGGGTGACCTAAAGTTTGGTTGCACTGGTGTTTGTGCAATAAATTGGTCGGAAATTTTTCCTCGTTCAGCATGTGTCAGTGGAAATCTGATGTTAGGTCGCACAGGTGGAAGTGGTGCGATTTTCCCAAATTTGATTTTCTCTTTGGGCCTGCTGGAAGGCGATGGTAGGTTTCCTAGTTCGGTGGTTTGCCTGATCGTCGATGGTGATCGGAAATTCGGCTCGATTTTCGATGGTGTTGCCAAATCGATTTGTTTCGGCATTTCAGGTATGGCGACTGGTTGTTCTTCGTGGGTGAAGAGCTCACTCGCTTCTCGCAAAATTCCTGATGTGACCACTAACTCATTCGTCGATCTTGGGTGTGGAATGGCTTCCTGCGTTTTTGGTGATCGATTGTCTTGTGCCTGGGCAGTTTTTGAATGATAGTAAATCGATGGTAATTTTAATTCATCTAAGAGGATGATCAGCTTTTTACACAATTTGGGCGTGTTTATTAAGTCGCCTGTTGTCCTGTGTCTTACTGTTATACTGCCCTCAAATAAACAGACCGCTATTTTCCGCTTTTTCTGTATGGTATGTTTAGCAGTGTTGCGCAGTTGGCTCTTCGATTTTTCATTTGACGAGGGTGATCTAAAGGTCGGTCGAACACGTTCTTGGTCAACTACCTTTTCTGTCCGATATTGAGTTATGGATGTTTTGTCAAAGGTAGGCGATCGAAAGTTCGGCGGTACGTCCTGAGGTGTGCTGGATTCATCGTTGGTTGATGTTTCGTCCTGCAGTTGGGGTTGCAGGGTAAAACCTCGGAAATTCTGTACTGTTGTTGGTGATCTGAATGTTGGTCGTACAGGTGGCTCGTAGGTTTTATCGTCGCTGGCCAGTTCTCCGATATTTGTCGGCGGCGATTGATCATCTCGTTGTTGTAAATCTTGATCCTTTTGCATTGCCAAATCGGTTTTTCCATTTTGTGTATCGTCTTCCTTCCGTATTTGTGGACTTTTTCTCTCTGTGTCAGGCGGGGCTCTCTGTCCTCTGCGCTCTGCACTTTTCACTCTAGTCTCGCTTTGTACGGTCGGTTTTTTCTCTTTATTTTCCTCTTTTTTACTCTTTTCTTCTTCATTGTTTTTTACATATTTCTCTATTACTTTTTCTTTTCGTGTCCTTGATTTCTTGCGTGGTTCTCGTGTTTTCCTTTTGTCCTCAGAAGTATCCTTTTTTCGTTTCCTTGTCGTCCTAGGGGGTTTCGGGGTGAGTTCATCTTCCGAAATTTCGGTTTGTGGTGTTTCGTCGTCCCCCGTTGGATCTGTTCTGACGTGTGCGCTCTCCTTCTTTTGTGTTATGATTATGTTTTCGTTCTGAATTGAACCTTGTTGTGGCTGTTTGTCGTCCGAATCGTTTTCGTGCTGTTTTTTCCTGGGTGCTGGATTTCCGGGTGATTCGCCGGATGAGCGGCCGCGTGTATGTGGTTGGGTCGTACTGTTGGCGGTCTCGAGTGCATTTCCTATACGGTTACTTTTGACGTGATGGGATTTTACTTGCATTTCTTTTTCTTCTTTTTTTATTGTTTCCGTGGTGCCTAAAATGCTTGTTTTAATTTCCCGGTATTTTCGCAGTACCTTTGTCAGCGCTCGATTGAATTTCTCTCGTTTTTTGGAAGGAATTGAACCCGATAATATATCAAGTGCTGCAGTCTGGATGTTTGCCAGTTTTATAATGCCTAAAATTGTTTGTGGATTTTCCTGAATGATTTTTAACAATGCGAGTTCAATCTCTTGTTCTAGTTGTGAATCGTGTTCTAATCTGTTTTCGGAGTCACTTCCTCGACCGCAGTAGTTCCGGTCTCGTGAATCGTTTCGACGGTTTCGTGAATCACGTCGATAATCTCGATCGCGAGAATCGCGTCGATGATCTCGATAATCCGAATAATTCCTATCGCGAGGGTGATGTCGTGACATGTTTATCTATGTTATATACTATTTCCTGTTTTAATATTGCTAACGTAATACTGTCATTGTTATTTCTAAATATACCTTGTACATTATTATTTTTTTTTAATTAATAGGTGGAAATTTTTTTTTTATTAAAATTTTTTTTCTTTTGATATATATATATATATATATATATATATATATATATATATATATATATATATATAATTAATTTTTTTTTTAGTGTTCGTTTACTTTGTTTTTTATAATTCCCTGTAAGCTTTTTCCTAAATGGTTGTTCCAAATTGCTTTTTCTTCTTAAATTTTGAGTTTATCGATTTGTCATTTGTTTGTTCGTTTTTGTTGAATATTTAGTTTCCGGTGTTAGCATTATTAAAAGTTATGACGCTAGCAATTTTTAAAGGATATTATTATTTCGTAAGACTATTTGCCATTTGTGTCTGGAAACGGTTGCACTGGAGCCCAATTTTGACGATTTAACAACTAAACCGTAAAATAGGCTTGTGTTGGTGTGGGGAGTAGATTATCTTCTCTTTGCTTAGTAATAAACAAAAGAAAACAAAAATTTGTAGGTAATATACTTTATAAATTTATAAATTTTAAGAATTGTTCTAAATCTGACAAAACGTTGCTAAAGAATAAATTTGATTCTATATCTTCAGTTAATTTAGTATTAGTTGTACAAATCGTTAACTTATTTTCTTGTGTTTCGTGGGGTATTTCGTGAGCAAAAGTAAACTTTCCAACGAAAAGTTCTTATTGGTGCAATTGTTGGTAATTAATAACAATAACAGTAATATGCGTGGTTTATTGTTGTGTGTGTTTGTGTAAGGGAATTCCCTGTCTCCCTCTGCCATGCAGCATGGCGGTCGTACGCTTAGACACACGCTACGCGCAGAAGCGCTATGTAGCTCGTCGGCGCTCGGTTCCCGCGTTATTCTAGCTGTTAGGGGAGGACGGCAATAGCGTTTTCCCCCTTTTTTATTTAAATGTTGTTAGTGTTTTTCTCTTTTTTTGTTAGTCACGCAAGCCGAAATGTATGTATTGTTACGTCCGGTGAATTTTTGACAAAATTCACTGACGCAACTGGCCAATAATCCTTCAATTTCAAGTAATAAAAATTCATAGAAAATTATAGGAAAATTCATGGAAAAATTCATAGAAACATTTAACACAGGAAATCATTGATAACGAATTCTGTATTGTGCGTTAGCCGTCGCTGAATGATTCAATTCAGTGATTGGCATAGCAACAGTCACATAACTAAAAAAATATCGCAAGGGAATATTCAGGTTGCTGGAGAGGTATCATCGGCAGCGAGCATACCTTCGGCTACCTGAAGAACCCATTGTTTAAATTGAGACAGGAAGGCAATCCGAATCTTTAGCTAAATGCGTCGGGAGACGGTGCCTTATCTCTCTAACACGCAGCGCGAAGCGATGCACATACGCACACAACGGTGCAGCCAGAGAATCCGTGTGACTGTCTCGAGGCGACTGATTGGAAAAATCACCGTCGGCGCTAACGAGTGCAGCACCTCTCGAGGCATAATTATTCAAATTAGTATCAAAATCATTTTAATCATTGCTGATAGAAACAACGACAAAATGAAACAAATGTGGAAATTTGGCCAGGAAATAATAAATTAATTAAATATCCAGTAAAATCACGCATGAAATATAGTTTGGGTCAAATCGTTAATATAAAAATATTATAAAAATTTACGAATTATTATTATCTATTATTATCATCACCAGAGAAATTCATTAACATGATAAAATCATGTTTTTACTATCAGTAGAATAGTCAACTAAAATAGTCAATAGCAGGGAATTAGTTAATATTGTCCGAGCAGAATATATAGGGACATTGTTAATAATTTAAGCAGAGAAAATAATTATCCGTCAAAAATCAGGAATTTATAAATAATATTTGAAACAATTTAAACAATCAGGTGTGTAACTCTTGATAGAAACGTCGTAGAAACTTCGTTCAAATTTGTAAAATCTTGTTATTTAAATCCAAAATTATCAGAGTCAATTGTTTATCCGGGAAGTTATTGTAAAAACCAGAATTGTGAAATTATTAAAATAAGCTGCGGAAGACGCTCAAACCGATCGATATTGACCAAGGTAGGGGACGGCTGATGCAACGGACAGCTTGGAGGCGCGGGTGCCCCCCGATCAAAACAATAAAAGAAGCTCCCCAAAGGGCGCGACAGCACTTCGCATCGACACTTCTATTTGGTCACTTCACGTCACTTCTACTTAGTCACCGCTCCGCCGTGATTTCTTCACATCGTCACTTATAATTTGTCAGTTCTTTTACGACGAACAATCAGTATCGAGTATTCGCCTTTGTACGAATCAACATTCAATACGCAATTAAAATTATACCACCAATTAAAAATCTCGGAGTTTGAATTTTGGAGTCGAGAATTAAATAAAAGTCAGAATATATCAACGAATAAATAAATCGGAGTTCAACGAAAAGTTATTTCATCACCTACAAATACCATCAACAATCAATCATCGATTTTAGCATCCGACGTTGACTTTACCGATTTTTCGCTGAAAATAAGAAGGAAGGAAGGAGGAATTCGGAACTCGGAATTGACAACTTTCATCCATCTTCAATCGTTTCGACTCATTCTCGCGTGTCATTCATTGACAAATCATCGTAAGTCATCGAATCATTTAATTTTGTATCATCTATTTTGTTTCTCGAATCGTTTCTGAATTTTCCCTTATTTCGTTTATTTTTCTGAACATTAATTAATCATCTTGAATCATCGTTGATAATCATTTCGGGTCTTAATAAACTGAAAAGTGATAGTTTAAAATTCAGAAGTTTAGATCTTCGATCTTTCTTAAAGAGAGTTGAGCTATAGGGCAACGAACCCGACGGTCAGTGTTAACGTTACCCTTGAGTCAGTGCAGTCCAGCACCGGGCAGCATCGCGCGACCGTGAGGGATCTTATTCCGCAGCCTTGCTACGGTATGTCACCGGGCCACGCGTAGTGTCATATCAGTTCGACGTAGTAAACATCGTAGTACGCACCGAGTAGAATTAAATACCGAGCCGTAGTAAACACCGCGCGCTTACAATCGAGCTATAATATTTTTCGGCATGCATTCTTAGCCCATCCCTGAATAAATTTCCGAAAGGTTAGATTCAAAAGGGGCAATGTTCTGATAAAGCGTCACATGCGATAAACGCGTGATAGGGAGAGAAATCTCCTTTACCGTAGATGCAGGAAAATGCTGATCAGGACGTAACATAAAAATTTGGGGGCTCGTCCGGGATTCTTAAAAGTTTGCATGCCAAAATATATAAACAATTTCAAATAAAATTAAATAAATAATTAAATAATTAAATAATTTCAAGTAAAATCAATAAATAAATAAACAAATAAATAAAATTAGTGAATTTAACTATGAAATAAAATAAATAAAATATAAATGCCTTTTACTCGATCTCAAGGAAAAGTTTCCGAAAAATGTCTTAGCATATATCCGGGAAATAAGAAAAATTCGAAACCAAAAATTTCAAAACCCTTGCCCGAAATTAAAAGTACACAGTCAAAATCCACAGATACTTCGGAATTGGAGGAAATAGATTTCATAGATTTCGATCATTCGGTAGTAGCCGCTCAACAAGATAATATAGAGCCGTGTTCATATGGAATAAACATAAATGAGAAAATAGTTCAATGTATGATTGACCCGGAGAAAATAAAAGAATCCGAAGGAGATGTATCGGGAACCCCTTCAGAAGGGCTAGATAAACTTGCAAAATCATTATCACTCGTCAAAACATCAGGTGAAAAAGGTGCAATCGAAGGTGACAGGTTTAAAGTATCTGCGACGGGGGTGAAAAGTGTCAACGAAAATCAGAACGATCCCAAGAATCAAAGTGACAATGAGAATCAAAGTGATAACGAAAATCCAATAGATAACGAAAATCAAATTGAAGTGTTAACACGTGGGTTAATAAGAGCACAGAGTGAGTCCTCATTGTTGAGCCTTCATACCTCTCAACTATCAGCAAATTTAGGAAATGAGCATGTTACACCGGTTGTTCGATTTAATTCGGGAATAAACGCAGCATCAACTCATCTTGTTAGATCTTGTTCGGTAGATACTTCAATTAAACCAAAGTCAGTTATAAAATCGTGTATAAAAATAAGTTCGATAAAAACAAAAAGTGCCCCGAGTGTTTGCATTGGGAATCAACTCGAGAAAAACAGTAAAATAGTCGAGTTAGTTGAGAATAAAAGCCAAATTTCGGATCAAATAAACGATACAGCCGAGTCAAGTGACACTGAACAAAGTTCTAATAGCAAATCGGGAAAGGCTCCATTGAGTGTTAATTTAATATCTTTCAAATCTTGTAAAACAAAATCCGCACAAGAACAAATACGACACTTTTTTACAATTTGCGGCGCTTCACGTCGACCAACTAGAGCTATATCGAACGAAGTGGTTAAAAATTTGTTTGAAAATATGGACGGGAAAAATGATAATAATGGAAGCGGTGGAGGAGGCGATCGCGGTGACGGCAATCGTGGCGGTGGAAACAATAACCCTCGCCGTTCGAGCCCATTCCTCGGAGCACATAGGTCATTTCAGGGTGCGGAACAATGGCGAGAAGCAGTGAGAATGATTCCAGAATTTGATGGAAAACGAGAGTCTTTGAGCCGTTATCTTGGGTGTTTGGAGGACGCTTCAGCAATGGTAGGACCAGAATTTGAGTTAGATTTAATGAGGGTGGCCAAAAATAAATTAGTAGGAGAAGTATGGAATCGAATTACCACCAATCGGTTCAGCCACATCACCGATTATATGGAATATCTTCGAAAAATATATGATCCTCCGAGGGACATATATCAATTACAGGGCGAATTAGGTAGCATTGCCCAATTAAATTATGAAACAGTCGCCGAATACGCGTATAAAATTCAGCAATTAGTTGCAAAATTAGAGGAGTCACGACGATATATTGACGGATATTTAGACGAGGGTGATAGAGAGGCCATCGAGAAAATGGCGATTAATTGTTTTAACCGGGGATTGAAACCTGAAATATTGGACAGAATAAAGGAAGATAAATTGACACTTCAAGATGCGGTAAACACGGCATTGGCCATCGAACTCGATATATCTGAACGTTCTAAACTAAGAGATAACGCAAATTCTAAATTTTCGTCGACAAAGGAGATAGAGAGAGGAGCAAAAAAGGTTAGCATAAAATTTGTAGAACCTGTAGAGGAAGTCACTATGGCGCCGTTCGTCGAGACACCGAAAGTAATAAATTGCCAATACTGTAAAAATCAGGGCCATTCTGCTAATCAATGTCCTAAAATACATGAGAAGGAAGTAATCGATATTTGTCAGTAATGTAACAAGCGAGGGCATCTGGCAGATAAATGTAGAAGTATAGGGTGTTCCATTTGCGGTCAGAAGGGCCATTGGGCTGAAATTTGCAAACAAAAAGGTCAAAGTGATAGCGAGCGATCATCTGGTGAACGTCCAAATCAACAACCAACTCAACAAAATTATAGACAAGCCCAAAATCAGGGAACTTTTAATTCCAATAATTATAATAATAATCGTCAAAATTACAATTTTAATCAAGGTTTCAATTCGAATCCACGATATAATCAAAACCCGAATTTCAATCAAAATCGAAATTTTAACCAATATCAAAATTTTAATCCGAATCGAAATTTTAATCAAAACCAAAATTTTAATCAAAATCAAAATTTTAACCCAAATCAAAATTATAACCAAAATCGAAATTTCAACCAAAATTTTAATCGCAATCAGAATTATCAAAACCAAAATTATCAAAATCAAAATTTTAATCAAAACCAGAATTTTAACCAAAATCGAAATTTCAATCAAAATTTTGGTCCAAATCGAAATTTTAATCCAAATTTTAACCAGAATTATAATCAAAATCGGAATTTTAATCCTACTTTTAACCAAAATCGGAATTTTGGCTCGGATTTAAACAGCGGAAATAATCAGATGTCAAATAATCAAGGAGCAATGTCCTATGCTCAAGCGGCTAGTCAGCCCTCTCAGCCGAATAATGCTAATGTGATTTGCCATTATTGTGGAATAAAAGGCCATGTGGTATACGAATGCCCGCAACGAATAGAGTACAACAGTAGACGAGATTCGATGCAGGGAAACGCGAGTGGCCAGCCAGTCAAGGGTGCGTCGGCGGAGGCCAAGGCGAATTCGCACCCAATGTATTCAATACAGACTGCAATCGAACAGTAGATGAACAATGTCGAATAATCGATGTATTTTTGGTTAGACCTGAAAAAGGAATTATTCCTCCCACTATTAAATTGGAGAGTGGTGACCTCCAAGGTTGTGTCATCATGTTGTTGGATACAGGAGCCGGTAGAAACGTGTTAAAGGAAAAATGCTTGAGCGAAAATAATATAATATATAGAGATGAGATTTTGAGGCTCAGTGGAATTACAGATCAATTTGTCTATACGTCAGGATATGTAATTCTTGAAACTTTTGGACGAGAGGCAGTCTATCATATTGTGGCTGACAATTTTCCTACTAAACAAGATGGGATTTTATCTAATGAATATTTTCGAGAAAATTTGGCTAAAATAGATTATGAGTACAGCAGGTTCAAAGTTCGCGATAAAGAAATAGAATTTTTCACTCGAAAAAGTATGATTTTTCCACCAAAAACGAAAAAAGTTTTCTATGTTAGAATAAATGATGATACGATTCGCGAGGGATATCTGGCTCCTATTAACATTGGTAAGGGAATAATTGTCGAGCAAGGTCTGGTACAAAATATAAATGGGAAATGCTTTATCAATATTACTAACAATCGAGACGAACAAATTGAAATAGGGATTCCTACCATGAAATTGGCAAAAAGTCCTGCCGAAATTAAGGAAAAAACGTGGGTCAAAGAAGAAATGGTAGTAACTGAAGAAATTTACGTCGTTGGTCAAATTACGGGAAATAATACGAATAAGGTTAAAGTTGATTCTTTGAGTGACGAAAATAATCCCAGGTTTGAAAATGAAGATATAAATATACATTGTGCAGAAAATAATGAAGGAAAAATAAACACAGACGAAAGTAGTTGCGAAGAATTACCGTATGAAACGTTTCAAGCAGCTTTGAAAAGAATTAAAAGAGAAATGAAATTGAAAGAAAATTTAAAAAACGAAAATTCAAGTTCAATCGAGAGAACAATGGAAAATGCAGAAATGAGTCAAAAATCCATTACAAAAGAAGAAAGAAATAAAGATAAAAATGTAGAAGAAAAAGTTGAAGAATTAAAAGTATCAGAAAATGCAGAAATAAATCGAGAGTTTGTTACAAAAAAGGATAAAAATACAGAGGAAAAAGTTGAGGAATTGAATGTATCGTGTGAAATACTAGAGAATGTGGAAATAAATCAAGTATTCGTTACAGAAAAAAATAAAAAGGAAATAGTAAAAACAAAAGAAAAGTCAAGAGAATTAACAGTATCACGAGATGAAGCTAAAATAACGTTGGAAAAATTAGAAGATGAAGAGAAAAATGTAACAGAAAAGTTTAAATCTCACGATTTTTGTCATCCTTTAATAGGAGTTCAATTTTATAGATCAGAAAAATGTTTTTGTGTCAACGCTAAGCTCCAAGATGAGACTCGACTACCAAAAGTAATAAAATTGTTGCGACTAACTGGATTAGATAAAGAAGAAATAGAGGCTGTACATGAAATTATTAAATACGGAACAGATCGATTCCACATACCAGGAGAAAGATTAGAAGCTACAAATGTAATAACACACCGAATACCAACCATCGACGATTTTCCCGTGAATTCCAAGCAATATCGATTCCCTGAAGTTCACAAAGAAGAGATTAAAAGGCAGATAGCAGAGTTTTTGGAAGCAGGATACATCAGACAATCGACGTCTCCGTATAATACACCTGTGTGGGTGGTACCAAAAAAATTAGATTCACAGGGAAATAAAAAGTGGAGAGTAGTACTGGATTTTCGTCAGTTGAATGATAAGACAATAGGGGATGCTTACCCCTTACCTAACATTGTTGACATATTGGACCAATTGGAAGGAGCCCAATATTTTTCGGTTTTCGATTTAGCCTCAGGATTTTATCAAATAAAAATGCATCCCGATGATTGTCATAAAACAGCCTTTACAACCCCTTATGGACACTATGAATACGTTCGAATGCCAATGGGATTAAAGAATGCACCTCCTACATTTCAAAGAGCAATGGATATGGTTTTAATGGGCTTACAGGGTCATGAATTGTTTGTTTATTTAGATGATATAGTAGTATACGCGAAAACATTAAAAGAACATAACGAAAAATGCAAACGATTAATAGACCGATTGAGAAAGGCCAATTTAACTTTGCAACCTGATAAATGTGAATTTTTAAAGAGCGAAGTTGGATATTTGGGACATGTAATTAGCCGCGATGGTTTAAAGCTCGATCCAAAGAAAGTTGAAGCAGTCAGACATTTTCCGAGGCCTACTAACGTAAAGAAAATTCGTCAATTTTTGGGATTAACAGGATATTATCGCAGATTCATTGAGGGCTACGCTAAATTAGCAAAGCCATTAACTAACCTTTTGAAAGATAATACACCTTTCTTATGGACAAATAGCCAAGAAGAGGCATTTGAGGAGCTTAAAGAGAAACTTTGTACCGAACCAGTTTTAATTTTCCCAGATTTTTCAAAACCTTTCATCGTAACAACCGACGCTTCGGGTTACGCAATCGGGGGAATTTTGTCACAAGGACCTATAGGAAAAGATAGACCAATAGCATACGCCTCACGTACACTTAACGAAGCTGAAACAAAATATGATACCTATGAAAAGGAAGCCTTGGCAATTGTCTATAGCGTTTTGCATTTTAGACCATATTTATACGGGAAAACATTCACTTTGGTGACTGACCACAAGCCTTTAGTATGGTTTAGGACTTGTAAGGATGGTAACACGAGGGTTCTTAGATGGAGATTGAAATTGGCTGAGTATGAGTACGATGTAGTATATAAAACAGGAAAAACAAACGTAAACGCCGACGCTTTGTCTCGAAATCCGATTGTGAGTAAAGAAAATGGGGTGGAGGAAGAGATATTTATAACGGAAGTTAGAGGACGGACAGAGTGGACCGATGATGAGATGTTGAGATTCTTTGGAGATGAACATGATGAAAATGATGGTATAAGTGATGAAGAAATAAAAGAAGAAGAAGAGGATCCAGAAATATTATGGAAGAATAGTTTAAAGAATATTCAATTCGAGAAAAATAATAAAATAAATTCATCGTTGGAATCATCAGAAAATGAGATTCGACATTTTCATTTCGACCATTCATCAGTCAACAATAGTGCAGAGGACGGATCAGCGGAAGACGAGATACTAATCGGTAACGTAGAAAAGGAAGAACAATTAGAACGTGGAGCAAAACGGAAAGCACTCGAGAAAATCAAGGCCAATTTTCAGTCGACCAAACAAGGACAAAAAGAAGCTCAACAATCTGACACAATAAATACGAAGAAAAAGGTGAAGATTAAAAGGAAAATTCGACCAGCACAAAATACCAAACAGGATGATACCACGGAGGAAGACAGGGAGACTGAGGATGAACCAGTGAGACGGCCTCGAAGAAAGAAGAAAGTTCGGAAAATATCAGAATCAGACGAAGAGGAACAACCCCAAAGGCAAAAGAAAATTACTCCAATACAGAACTCGGACGATGAGGAATCCTCCGAAGAAATAGCGAGGAGCGACTTTGACAATAATGACAATGACAGTAAAAATGAAAATAACGAAGAAAATAGTGATGATAATCAACAATCTGAATTCGAACTTGAATATTCCATATCGCGAAATATTATTCCTTCAAGGGAAATTTTCTTTACTCGCAAGGATTCACTTGTTTATTTTCTAAATTTAAAAGGAGAAGCATTTGATACAGGATCGCAGAAATTAGTAGATAGAAATGAATTACCTTATTTTTCTAACCTTAAATTGGGAGTGGTGAGCGCATTAAAACGAGGAAATAGATATCATATAGCTTTGCCTGTAAGTGATGACTCCGGAGAAGGAGCCTCCTTAATATTAAACCATATCAGAAATGCTATAAGAAGTTTACGAAATTTTGCAGAACAAGAAAAGATACAAAGTGTGAGCATTTCTAAATCGGATGCTGTTGGAAACGTTCCATGGGATAAAATTGCAAGCGAATTACGATTGGAATTTCTTAATAGTCCGGTAAATGTGATAATTTGTCATGGGATAGTTCGATATCCGAGTAAGGCAGAGAGAGAAGGAATAATACACGAAATGCATGGATCAGCTGTTGGTGGACACAGAGGGGTCACGAAAACATTTAATAGGATCAGACATCGTTTTTATTGGGAAAGGATGAAAACCGACATTGAACGTTTTATACAACGGTGTTTACCCTGCCAGCTAAAAAAATGCGTCAGAATAAAAACAAAACAACCAATGGTTATTACCGACACTCCGGGAATAGCTTTCGATAAAGTAGCTATGGATATAGTAGGGCCTTTACCGCGAACCAAACGAGGCAATGAATATATTCTCACTATACAGGATCAATTAACCAAATTTTGTCTAGCATTCCCTATTCCAAACGCAACATCGATTATGATCGCAGATACGATGGTTAAATATTATATCAGTATTTTCGGAGCACCTAGAAGTATATTAACTGACCAGGGACGAAATTTTCTCAGTAACTTAATAAAACGAGTGGCTAAAAGGTTTAAAATCAAAAGAATTCGTACGACTGCTTTTCATCCTCAATCGAACGGTTCTTTAGAGCGATCACATCATGCACTTGGGGAATATTTAAAACAATACGTGGATAAAAAGTTTGAATGGGACGAATGGGTGGAATTGGCCATTTTCAATTATAATACAAGTGTCCATGAAGGCACTAAACATACACCATATGAGTTAGTTTTCGGGAAATTGGCGAGAATACCGTCGAGTGAACCTTTACAAATGGAAGATAGATTACCTACTTATGAGGATTATCTTGTGAAATTAGTAACGCAATTACATGAAATCCGAAGAATCGCAAGAGAAAATTTAATAAAAGCAAAATTAAAATCTAAAGAACGGTACGATAAAAATCTTAATGTCAGACAATTTAAGGTTGGAGATTACGCATTTTTGAAAAGTGGACCAAAACCAAAGAAACTAGAAAATCAACATTCTGGTCCCTTTGAAATAATCGAGGTGAAAGGAAATCAGAATATAAAAATAAAAACTAATAAAAAACCTATGATTGTTCACGCTAATCGCCTGAGATATTCTCATATCAAACCTCAAAGTAAAACAAAATAAATAAACCAATAAACAATATAACATTTCCGTTCAACGTATATTGTTGAAAATGAGAAAATGTTAATTTAAAAATTGATCATTTTGATCGGAATTGCATTGTTTGAGTTATCAAACGAATGTTAATTTAAAGAATAAATGAATCAACAATAAATAAATAAATAAATTTCAATACATTTTTTTTTTATAAACAATTACAGATAAAATGCAATCGAGAAATTCATCTATAGCTGGAGCTAGATCGAGGCGCCGACAAATGACGAATGTAGCGACAACCAGGCCGACAGAATGTGGCTTTATTAGATATCAACTAACACGAGAATTATTTTCGGAGCCTACTGGAACAAATAATCCAACCGATAATCGTCCAACTACGAGTAACAGAGAAGAAACTCAGACAGACGGGAAATTAGGAGTAGAGATAAGAAAAGTTTGCGATGAATTTGTGAAAAACACTCAAAGAAGTGAGCTGATATGGAAAGCAACTGCGATTAGGTTGGGAAGAAATCAGATAAGGGATATGCTGGACATTATAATAGCATATGAGGAGGGAATAAGCGAAATAAGCGACTATGATTTCTTCGTGTATTGGGGCCGACTTCGAGATATAATGCGGGAGTATAATATTGACATAATACGACAGAGTAATGAAGGAAGTAAGGAACAAGGGGTGTGTTATATTATCATGTACAAAGATACTGAACCGTTCGTGTATATCGAGGTAGGAACTCCGAAACTAACGATTGATTTGAAAGGCTTAGGTGATGTATTGAAAAATATTCAGAGATATTTGACAAAGAAACTTCGTGAAACATTCGAAAAACTTGAACAATAAAATTAGGAAAAAAAAAAAAAAAAATGGTCTCGTTCAAAAATATATCTTGGAAAAAAAGGGGGTAACAATAGGATGTAAAATGAAGTTTCCGGTTACAGGAAATAAAATGTCGGACAACGAAAAGTCTACCTTTCGTTTGGAGCGTATGTATGGAAATGGAGCTGTGTATTTGAACGTTCCCTATACACGGAATATGTCAAGCTACACACATAGGATCCAGGCTGTTTTGGGCAGGTGGAAGGATATCGGAGTTGGGCACAGCGAGGAGGAAGCGAGAGAAGCCGCTGCGGAGGCTTTAATAGAAAGAATAAGTGAAAGCAGAACACCGAGACGCAATAAAAATTTGGACCTCAGGAAGGAAAATGATCATCTAGCTAAACGCCTTAGAAAATTGGAATTGACTACGAAAGAGTTGGGGGTAATAGCTATCGAGAAAGTAATGAATAGAATCCGCGGAAACGAAAAAACAATCAGTCCATTTGAAATAGTAGATTTGAAGTTCGAGGCCATTGAAATTTTTGCCACTTTCGGAATAGCACTGAAAATTCGGACATTTCAAAGGGAGAAAGAGACGGGAGTAGCAATGACAATAGACTCAGAAAAAGATAGTGCTATCACAATATTGGAGTTTGACAAAGACCAGAATCTTGCGGAACTAGCAGCGTTGCTGAGTGTTCTGTATTCAGTACAGGGAAGGCTAGGAATTGAGATAAGAGAAATGATGCAGGCGGAAGAGATCATCAGAAAACACGAACGAAAAGAAAAAGAAAAAGAAACTTCGAAGAGGCGAAAGCGACGAAGACAGAATAAAATTAATTGCAGAAAAAACAATAAATAAAAAAAAAAAAAAGATTGGGGAAAAATGCACTTTACAATTTTTTTAGCACAAATTGGGGAATTTAAAAAGTAAGAATAATAAATCGATATTTTGGGAAATGTGCGAATTATAGTTTAAACGCACCATTGGGGTAGAATTAGCATTAGTATACAAATAATGTATAAATTCAGAGACATTAACCAAATTGTTAACAATTATATATATATCCACATTTATATCCATTAGTAATATTCAAGGTGGCACAAAATAATAATTATGTTTCAGTGCATCAAGAACACCTCACCTATGTAATCATCAATATTATGGTTTGTTATCAATAAAATAATCATTCATACAAATAATAGAATTTTGTTTTGTTAAACAGATGAGTCGGAGGGCGTGGTTATTAGCGGTGATATGGGTATCTCTTCTACCCACACCTTCCTCAGGGATGATTGGATATGAGTGTGGGTCGCCATCTTCAAATATCTCAACCTTGTCTCTGCTGGACGTGGACGAGTGTGACGTATCCTCAACATCATTGAACATCTCTTCAGTTCGTATTCAGTTGATTCAGATCAATGAATACGGAACGGTGCACGTTCATCAGTGCAAAATAGAAATCGATCGAGACGTTCGGAGATGCGGTATGTTCTCACATACAAGTGACGTGGTTAATGGGAAGGCTTCATATATCTTCGAAGTCTCTCGCGACGTTTGTATGAAAATGCATGAGGTTGGATCTTTTCGAATGGATAATGCAGTTATCATGGGACTTTGTGGTAATCAGACGACAAGTCATCCAGTTATTTTGGCGGGACATTTGGAAGTGGATGGAGGCTGCAAGGGTTCATCCTATTCGGATCCTTTCGGAAGCTGGAATGACGTAGTGGTTCTGTCCACAATAAAAATTACGTTGAGAGATTATTACGCATCGGTCGCATTAAAGTCGAACAAAGTATATTTGAAGTCGGGTGTCAGGTGTGAGTTGAATAAGGGACAATGCATGGACATGGAAGGTGGACATACGTTTTGGAATTCAGTTCCAGTGAATGAATGTGATGGCAGTGAATATGGAGTATTGTACATGGGAATGGCAGAAAAAGTGGTTGATAGGGATGCCGAGACTGTATATACCGTCACAACTTCTGACATTATTTTCGCTCTCGTTGCTCGTTCATCTATTAACGTGTGTGGACAAAACTTAATTCGAACGGAACATCCTAGACTACTTATCCATAAAATAAGGAATGGACAAATGTTTTTGCAAAAGAAAAAGATTGACGCGATTAACATGGACATATACGCGTACGTCAATTCAAAATTTGTGTACGTTGAAAGACATGTACAAACTCAAATTCAACAAGTTTACATTGATCTCTTAACACAAAAGTGCGAATTAGAGCGAGAAATGTTGAAAAAACGGTTGGCTATAGCTACTCAAGCACCAGACGAGTTTGCTTATCAGTTAATGAAGGGACCCGGATACATGGCGGTAATATCAGGAGAAGTAGTACACATTGTAAAATGTGTTCCAACGGAAGTGAAGGTTAGACATCTGGAGGAGTGTTATACGCATCTACCAGTGTCTAAAGGAAACGACAGTTATTTTCTGGCGCCGAGAACGCACATATTGATGGAAACGGGTCTACAAATTACGTGCAATCGAATGGTCCCGCCGATGTATCTTATCGACGAGGAATGGTACGGAATGATGCCAGGACCAACGCTCATCTATCCTCCAGGAACCGTAAAGCCTAATACTAAGCCAACGTGGCAATATAATAAGATAAAATCTCTAGCTACTAGTGGAATATATACATCAGCAGAATTAGAGCAATTGAGGGAATACATAATGTTTCCGGCAGAAAGGCCTGCAATATTGAACACAGTCGTAAGGGGAATGATGGGAAAGTCAACAGTAAAACAGGGAGGATCTTTCATAAAATTGCTTGAAGGACCTGAATTGGATAAAATAATGCAAAGTGCGTGGAAAAAGATGTGGGAAAATTTAATTGCATTTGGTCATATTAGTGCTGGACTCATAGGAATAATAATGATAATTCGAGCTATTAAATTAATAATAGACACGATTATACATGGTTATGCTTTACATACCGTTTACGGGTGGTCATTGTTTTTAATAGGAGCAGTATGGGATTCGGTAACGGGATTGTTGTTGCATCTAAAGAAAGGATCAACAAAATCCTCAGAAAAATCAAAGAAAAAGAAAATAAATCGAAAGAACATAGATATCGAATCAGGGCAAGTAGAAATGCAAGAGCAGGTAGAATTGGGTGAGGAAGAAATAGAAAAAGTCGAAAAGCCAAGTAACGAAAAATTAAAAAGTGAGGTAGCAATCCAAACAGATAGAATGAGTGGAAACGAACTATATCCTAAAATTGCAGAAATAAATAAATAAAATAAGTAAATAAATAAGTAAGGGATAAATAATAATAATAAAAAAAAAATTAAAAAAAAAATAATAAAAAAAAAAAAAACGAATAATAAGAGAAAATTAGTTCCAATGTAATTGTTTAATAATTATTACGCTAAATTACTTGTATTTTTATAGAAATCATGCAGTCAACCAGAAACAAAGGGTACAGATTGGAGCTCACGTTGAATGAACAGTGGCCCAATACATTAATAGAAAATTCGGGAGAAGATCGAGAGTATTGGGAAAAAGGAGGACTGTGGATACCACCGGAATGGAAGGAATTGAGAGAAGAGATGCTCGCGTTCTGGTTGATGGCAATTTATCTAAGTAAAGGGTATGTAGAATTAGGGGGACATAAATATCAGCGATGGGGTCAAATAGTTTTGCCTCAAGGACAAGATCCAGAATTATTACTATTTAAGTTAGATTCAAGAGTGACAGGATTTCCGAACGAGGGTAACATACCCGTCAATCAATTAAAATGGGACTGATGTTACCCACTCGAGAGTAGAAGGAAAAGAAAGTGAACTTAATTATCGACAACTAGTGTATAAGAAATCTGGCACGAAACCGTCATTCTATGCTCGACCCGAAGGTCTCTCGCCCATATGAGCAAACGCAACGAACATCCATCTACTTTCATTGCGTTGCAGCGTGCCAGCCCAGATTCCCCTCAACCTGAGACGACACAAGTGTCGCCTCCCCCGGGCTCCAATAACTGATCTAGTAGCTACCTCTTTTTAAGAAAAAGAGTGCACTGTTCTCGATCTCACGTGTGGTTCGGTGGCCACACGGGGTAAACCAAAGCGAGGGCCCTCCACTCCTCGTCAGCCTCAACCTCCTGGTTCGTCTCACATATACGGTCTCCTTTTGCTGCGTACACCACGACGGACTGAGCCCGCTTCCGGCCGAGACCGGAATCGGGAACCATATTCATCGAATACTCTTGGGAAAGGGCACCCAGAGCATCCTCTAGGATGTGACTAGCCAGAGGTCTCTTGACCGGGTCTGCTTTTACGTTCGGTGCGAGCACATGCAGCGGGATCACGATGCGACAAAGCAAAGAGATCTCGAGCCAGATCGCGGCGAACACTCGAACCTCACCGGCTGTCCCCGCGCGCACGCACAAGAAGTTACGAAGAAATCTCCCCGTCGATCGTCGGGCGATCATTGACTGTCGGGCGGTTCCTATCCCCGCATTGATTGTACACAACGGTTGGGCCGTGGGCACCAGTGGCCGTCCTCGCTGCACGCACAAGCAGTTACGAAGAAATCTCCCCGTCGATCGGCGGGCGATCATTGACTGTCGGGCGGTTTCTATCCCCGCATTGATTGTACACACGATTAGGCCGTGGATTTTGATTATAACCGTTCGAGACGCAGCGGCTCTTTCGAGCAGGCTACGCCACCAGATAAATCTGGATTTTATGGACGTACGAAACGCTACGGCACCGTTCAACTCCGTTAGCGTCACCATCTACTTGGATTTTGTGCTCAGGTTTCGCGGGTTCGCAGGGCCCGATGAATTGAGCAAGCAGTAACCCAGCACATGAGTGGTTGCCCACCCCAGCTCGGCACACCACTGCCCAACCAACCTTGCGGTTACTTAATTATCGACAAATAATGTGTAGAAATCAGGCACGAAACCTTCATTCTCTGCTCGACCCGAAGGTCTCTCGCCCATATGAGCAAACGCAACAAAAATCCTATCTTGTTACTTTCTTGTGCCAAAAACCACTACCCCCCAGTGCACACTCAGGCCTGGAAAAACAAACCGTTCGATTTGAGTGTCCTGCTCGCCGAGAGCACAATTGTGCTAGCCCCAGGTAGCCATAACTGAAATCTCACGGATACTGGCTATGTATCCGAGGTAAGAGCCACAGCGATGAGATCCCGTCCTCACCTTCAGACACGTGCAAATTCGATCCTCTCCGTCGTACGATCCTCCGAGGAGCAAGCCCGGAGACCACGGCGCTCTGTAAACACGAAGTCCATTGCGCGCGTCATCCCCCGGAACCATACGCCTGACATGCCTGGGGAGACATACTTGATGCATCCACCAAGGCAGAGATTCGCGAACCGCATCACATCCAGGCTCGCTTGTATGCCGCAGAAAGCCCCTTTAATGCACGTTGCAGTGCCCGGGTGCAATCCGACCAATTTTTACCAAAGGAGCGAAAGAACGATACGGGTGGAGCACGTCGCTCTGAGCCTAAGTGCTGCGCGTACCCGCATCGACCATCGATCCTCATACGGTGAAACCTGAACTCACGATGGCAAGAGCTCCCTTTCAACGACCGTCTCGCGTCCTAAAAGACCAGCCCATTGGAGTAGCCGCCCTTACGGGCTACATACCCCGATGGACCATAGCTACGCAGTGCGGTACTTGTTTTCCAGGAGACAACGTTGCCTCGATCCTCGCTCCGATTTTTCCCGTACGGGTCATTGGTTTTAGTTTTCGCCTTTACCAGCTCGTTTGAATTTCTTCACATTGAAATTCAGAGCGTGGGCGTGCCTTTTCCAGCTCGTTTGAATTTCTTCACGTTGACATCCAGAGCGTGGGCAATGCCTTTTCCAGCTCGCTTGAATTTCTTCACGGTGATTTTCAGAGCGTGGGCACAAATAAAAATAAAAATAAAAATAGCGCCGCGCACGACACCCGAAGGTGCCGCACGCGACGCCACATGGAGCATCGCGCGCGACACCCGAAGGTGCCGCGCGCGATGCCCCGTACCGTTGGTCCGTGTTTCACACTCTCTCGAGTACGAAAATAATTCCGTAAACGAGAAGTATAGCTCACATGATCTACCGGCGATAGGTGGTTCCTCCGCAGAGTAGCACCAGTCGTACTCGGTCTCCGACCATGCTAGGTGCATGGCACAAGCACTCAAATATATATGGATTCTCACTGTACCCGTACTTCCGCTGTCCTGTTGGCTCGTATCGAAAACTACGAGACCGTTAGGACGTCGCCAGAGGGTCTGTTCGTGATCGCGTCAAACATGGATCGTCAGGTATGAACCGAGATCCGCAGAGTGACGACTTACTAAGCCCTGGCACCCGGTATCATTTCTGATACCTTCTTACAAGGTAGACCATGACTTGACGGCGTTAGCTTTCTACGCGATACCGCCCAAGAGTCGTTATTCGTCTCCATGCTCCAGTCGCGGACACGGCCGGCCTCACCGTCCGTCACCTTCTCAGCCAAGGAGAGCCCTACCGACTCCGCCAGGGCTTAATTATCGACAGTATGAATGCCGAGGCGAGTGCGAAATTATCGACGCAATGAATAAGGAAGAAGAAAGAGAGAGAAAGAGAGAGAGAAGATACGTTGCCGCACCACGTTAGGTACATGTGTCGGTGGGCGCATTTCCGCGAACAGATAAGGGCGATGTGGCCAGCGCGAGCCCGAATCGCCCTGCGGAGATAGAGTCCCCGGGCTATACATATATATATATATATATATATCATTTAAAAATAAAAAAATAAAAAAAAATGAAAATAAGTGGCTCCAACCACTGTTACCTTAAAACTACTGAAGTTAAAATAAATTGGGGAACAAAAGGGAGACCGAAAAGTCGGGAAAGGATAAATAAATATTTAATATTAAATGATAATTTTTGGTTTATTTTATAAAAAGCATTAAGTCTTGTAGAGAAAATATATATTATTCAAAAGAATATAATACTATAAAATTAAAAAAAAAAAAAATGAAATAAAAAAAAAATAAATAAAAATCAGCCAAGGAGAAGGAATGCTTGATCCGCCGTTGGCTGAGGGTTGTTGATCCTTGCTTTCGGACGATCTGGCAGGGGACATCGGCAATCCTTCAAAACCTCCCAGCAGTCATCGCAATTTTCTATCATGTGCCAGCCCACAATCGGTCCCTGTAGTTTGAATAAGGGATGATTTGTTGGGACTGACACATGGGGGTGCCAAATTATTGCGAGCGCCGGGAATTGCTCCTTTCCAGAGCGGCGCGCGTCGAAAATCTCTTTTGCCTCTCGAGTCCTTTGGACGCCCATTTTTTTTTGTGTGCTATAACAGATAATAAAATAATAATAATAATAATGATAATAATAATAATAATAATAATAATAATAATAATAAAAATCAAAATTAAAAAAAAAAAAAAAGAAAAAAAAACAACAACAACAAGAAAAATATATATAATAATAATAACAATAGAAAAAGGAATACTTACGGTAGTGATTGGCGAAAGAAAGTTCTTTAAATCGAATACGTCCGTTCGCTTGGCGAGCTGTCAGTCAAATGAGCGAAAAATTTCACGCACTTATAACTGAGGGTTGGTGCCGAGCGGTTCCTTATCTTAGGGTTCAGGTGACAGACTAAACACGCACAAACACTTGTCACAATAATATTACATACGCACATATGATTCTTAGAAATCATTTAACGAATACCTATATTATTCACCAAGAGTCTTATAAGTTAATAGAAATATATGAATAGTAATCATTTTGCAGTAGATTTGAACAGCGAGTTGACCCAAAAATCTTAATTTTTGAGCACTGTCTCTACCGAGACCGAGCGTTGTTCTTCGAAGCAACCCTCGTTTTGGGGGGGAGGTGTTACGTCCGGTGAATTTTTGACAAAATTCACTGACGCAACTGGCCAATAATCCTTCAATTTCAAGTAATAAAAATTCATAGAAAATTATAGGAAAATTCATGGAAAAATTCATAGAAACATTTAACACAGGAAATCATTGATAACGAATTCTGTATTGTGCGTTAGCCGTCGCTGAATGATTCAATTCAGTGATTGGCATAGCAACAGTCACATAACTAAAAAAATATCGCAAGGGAATATTCAGGTTGCTGGAGAGGTATCATCGGCAGCGAGCATACCTTCGGCTACCTGAAGAACCCATTGTTTAAATTGAGACAGGAAGGCAATCCGAATCTTTAGCTAAATGCGTCGGGAGACGGTGCCTTATCTCTCTAACACGCAGCGCGAAGCGATGCACATACGCACACAACGGTGCAGCCAGAGAATCCGTGTGACTGTCTCGAGGCGACTGATTGGAAAAATCACCGTCAGCGCTAACGAGTGCAGCACCTCTCGAGGCATAATTATTCAAATTAGTATCAAAATCATTTTAATCATTGCTGATAGAAACAACGACAAAATGAAACAAATGTGGAAATTTGGCCAGGAAATAATAAATTAATTAAATATCCAGTAAAATCACGCATGAAATATAGTTTGGGTCAAATCGTTAATATAAAAATATTATAAAAATTTACGAATTATTATTATCTATTATTATCATCACCAGAGAAATTCATTAACATGATAAAATCATGTTTTTACTATCAGTAGAATAGTCAACTAAAATAGTCAATAGCAGGGAATCAGTTAATATTGTCCGAGCAGAATATATAGGGACATTGTTAATAATTTAAGCAGAGAAAATAATTATCCGTCAAAAATCAGGAATTTATAAATAATATTTGAAACAATTTAAACAATCAGGTGTGTAACTCTTGATAGAAACGTCGTAGAAACTTCGTTCAAATTTGTAAAATCTTGTTATTTAAATCCAAAATTATCAGAGTCAATTGTTTATCCGGGAAGTTATTGTAAAAACCAGAATTGTGAAATTATTAAAATAAGCTGCGGAAGACGCTCAAACCGATCGATATTGACCAAGGTAGGGGACGGCTGATGCAACGGACAGCTTGGAGGCGCGGGTGCCCCCCGATCAAAACAATAAAAGAAGCTCCCCAAAGGGCGCGACAGCACTTCGCATCGACACTTCTATTTGGTCACTTCACGTCACTTCTACTTAGTCACCGCTCCGCCGTGATTTCTTCACATCGTCACTTATAATTTGTCAGTTCTTTTACGACGAACAATCAGTATCGAGTATTCGCCTTTGTACGAATCAACATTCAATACGCAATTAAAATTATACCACCAATTAAAAATCTCGGAGTTTGAATTTTGGAGTCGAGAATTAAATAAAAGTCAGAATATATCAACGAATAAATAAATCGGAGTTCAACGAAAAGTTATTTCATCACCTACAAATACCATCAACAATCAATCATCGATTTTAGCATCCGACGTTGACTTTACCGATTTTTCGCTGAAAATAAGAAGGAAGGAAGGAGGAATTCGGAACTCGGAATTGACAACTTTCATCCATCTTCAATCGTTTCGACTCATTCTCGCGTGTCATTCATTGACAAATCATCGTAAGTCATCGAATCATTTAATTTTGTATCATCTATTTTGTTTCTCGAATCGTTTCTGAATTTTCCCTTATTTCGTTTATTTTTCTGAACATTAATTAATCATCTTGAATCATCGTTGATAATCATTTCGGGTCTTAATAAACTGAAAAGTGATAGTTTAAAATTCAGAAGTTTAGATCTTCGATCTTTCTTAAAGAGAGTTGAGCTATAGGGCAACGAACCCGACGGTCAGTGTTAACGTTACCCTTGAGTCGGTGCAGTCCAGCACCGGGCAGCATCGCGCGACCGTGAGGGATCTTATTCCGCAGCCTTGCTACGGTATGTCACCGGGCCACGCGTAGTGTCATATCAGTTCGACGTAGTAAACATCGTAGTACGCACCGAGTAGAATTAAATACCGAGCCGTAGTAAACACCGCGCGCTTACAATCGAGCTATAATATTTTTCGGCATGCATTCTTAGCCCATCCCTGAATAAATTTCCGAAAGGTTAGATTCAAAAGGGGCAATGTTCTGATAAAGCGTCACATGCGATAAACGCGTAATAGGGAGAGAAATCTCCTTTACCGTAGATGCAGGAAAATGCTGATCAGGACGTAACAGTATCATGAAAAATAAATGAATGAAGAAAGAGAAAGAAAAAAATAAATAAATAAATTTGAGGTACTTACAGTGCCAAGAATGTGAGGATATGTCGTTGCGTGAAAAATCCTCTTTTTTTTATATATATATTTGTTCGACTTCCTTCCTTCAGTGTCAAAAATACCAGTGCGTATATTTTCGTAGGTATTAATCGGTTTTTCCTGGTTTGGATAAAATTATTTCTTCCTTCCTTCAATTTTTTGATATGGACTTGTATTGGTGTAGTGTTGTTGAATGTTGAATGTTAGATGTTGTTGAAAATTTTCGTTGAGAGTGTTGTTGAGATTTGTTGAACTTTGCGTTGAATATATGTTGAAAACTTCCTTGAAAATTTTGTTGAACGGTGCGGTGAGATATTTTTCAAATTGTCGAAAATTAAAAATTTTCGTTGAAAAAGGTTTGAAATTTATGTTTGAAGTAGTGTTGAAATTTGTTGAAATGTTATTGATGGTGTTAAAAAAAAGGTTCGCTGAGTTTATTGTCCGGAGTTTCGTCGAAAGAAGAATTTTTTAACTGTTTCTAAGATTTGTAAGTGTCGCAAACTTCACCAATTGTCACTATTCTCGCTTTTTTTTTTTTTTTATATGTCCGAAAGGTTTGCTCGATTTACGAATTTTATTTAACGATGGAACTGAATTTAATAATTTCTGAGAAGAAAGGGAGAGAAAAAAAATGAGTGAACGTGTTTAAGTAGTTCGAACACTTCTGACACCATGTGATAGTCGGGTTGGTCGAGGAGTCATGAATTATTATGTGAATGCAGATTAAAGGTGAATGACGACTGTGGCACTTTATTGTCTAAGTATTCGGAGAGCGTAACGTCTTACAAGATCGGGGACTGATGATGAACTGAATAAAGGGCCTGACGAAAGCGGGGCCCTCGCCTATTGCTGCGCGCGACAAGGTATTCCTACGCGCGATATGACGGCCGCGGCTCACGCGCGGCGGGTGCAGCGGCTGGACTGCTGCCGTGAGAGCGTTCGCGTTCGCACGGAAGGTGCTGACGTTAGAAAGATTAGCAAGAATTTAGATAAAATGTCAACTTGAGTTTCCTGTGGTAAAATACTATACGGGACCGTCACAAAACGCAAAAGTTCGATTTCAATACAAAGCGACGTTCCATTCGATGGAGGCTTGTTTGGCGGTTCGAAATGCATGAATCTTGCTTATTTACGTAAAACTAATGGTTTTTGATCTGAAAATGCGCCCTGGAGCGCCTACAGCTATAGCAAAACGCTAATGTTCGATTTCGATATAAAGCGATCTTGCATCCAACGGCGGATTGTCTGGCAGTTAGAATCGCATGAATCTTGCGAATTTACGTAAAAATAGGGCTTTTTGATCTCGCATTACGAGCTGGAACGCCTACAGCCGAAGCAATGCGCAAATGTTCGATTTCGATATAAACCGACTTTGCATTCGATGGGGGCTTGTTTGGCGGTTTGAAACGCATGAATATTGTTTTTTATGTTAAAATACGCCCTGGAGCGTCTACAGCTATAACGAAACGCTCATTTTCGATTTCGCATTCGATGTGGGCTTGTTTGGCCGTTAGAAACGCAGGAATCTTGCTTATTTACGTAAAAATAAGGCTTTTTGATCTCGCATTACGAGCTGAAACGCCTTCAGCCGAAGCAAAGCGAAAATGTTCGATTTCGATATAAACCGACTTTGCATTCGTTGTGGACTTGTTTGGCCGTTAGAAACTCAGGAATCTTGCTTATTTACGTAAAAATAAGCCTTTTTGATCTCTCATTACGAGCTGGAACGCCTACAGCCGAAGCGAAACGCAATTGTTCGATTTCTATATAAAGCGACTTTGCTTTCGATGGGGGCGTGTTTGGCGGTTAGAATCGCATGAATCTTGCGAATTTACGTAAAAATAAGCCTTTTTGATCTCGCATTACGAGCTGAAACGCCTACAGCCGAAGTAAAGCGCAAATGTTCGATTTCGATATAAACCGACTGCATTCGATGTGGGCTTGTTTGGCCGTTAGAAACGCAGGAATCTTTCTTATTTACGTAAAACTAAGCCTTTTTGATCTCTCATTACGAGCTGGAACGCCTACAGCCGAAGCGAAACGCAAATGTTCGATTTCTATATAAAGCGACTTTGCTTTCGATGGGGGCGTGTTTGGCGGTTCGAAACGCATGAATCTTGCTTATTTACGTAAAACTAAGCCTTTTTGATCTCGCATTACGAGCTGGAACGCCTACAGCCGAAGCAACGCGCAAATGTTCGATTTCGATATAAACCGACTTTGCATTCGATGGGGGCTTGTTTGGCGGTTTGAAACGCATGAATATTGTGTATCTACGTAAAACTAATGGTTTTTTATGTTAAAATACGCCCTGGAGCGCCTACAGCTGTAACAAAACGCTAATGTTCGATTTCTATATAAAGCGACTTTGCAAGCGACGGGGGATTGTCTGGCAGCTAGAATCGCATGAATCTTGCATATTTACGTGAAAATAAGGCTTTTTGATCTCGCATTACGAGCTGGAACGCCTACAGCCGAAGCCAAACGCAAATGTTTGATTTCAATATAAAGAGACTTTGCATTCGATGGGGGCGTGTTTGGCGGTTCGAAACGCATGAATCTTGCTTATTTACGTAAAACTAAGCCTTTTTGATCTCGCGTTACGAGCTGGAACGCCTACAGCCGAAGCAAAGCGCAAATGTTCAATTTCGATATAAACCGACTTTGCATTCGATGGGGGCTTGTTTGGCGGTTCGAAATGCATGAATCTTGCTTATTTACGTAAAACTATGCCTTTTTGATCTCGCATTACGTGCTGGAAGGCCTACAGCCGAAGCAATGCGCAAATGTTCGATTTCGATATAAACCGACTTTGCATTCGATGGGGGGCTTGTTTGGCGGTTAAAAACGCATGAACCTTGCGTTTTTACGTAAAAATAACCCTTTTTGATCTCGTATTTCGAGCTGAAACCCCTACAGCCGAAACAAAACGCAAAAGTTCGATTTCAATACAAAGCGACGTTCCATTCGATGGAGGCTTGTTTGGCGGTTCGAAATGCATGAATCTTGCTTATTTACGTAAAACTAATGGTTTTTGATCTGAAAATGCGCCCTGGAGCGCCTACAGCTATAGCAAAACGCTAATGTTCGATTTCGATATAAAGCGATCTTGCATCCAACGGCGGATTGTCTGGCAGTTAGAATCGCATGAATCTTGCGAATTTACGTAAAAATAAGGCTTTTTGATCTCGCATTACGAGCTGAAACGCCTACAGCCGAAGCAAAACACAAATTTGCGATTTCAATACAAAGCGACGTTGCATTCGATGGGGGCTTGTTTGGCGGTTCGAAATGCATGAATCTTGCTTATTTACGTGAAACTGTGCCTTTTTGATCTCGCATTACGAGCTGGAAGGCCTACGGCCGAAGCACTGCGCAAATGTTCGATTTCGATATAAACCGACTTTGCATTCGATGGGGGCTTGTTTGGCGGTTAGAAACGCATGAACCTTGCGTTCTTATGTAAAAATAACCCTTTTTTGATCTCGTATTTCGAGTTGAAACCACTACAGCCGAAACAAAACGCAAAAGTTCGATTTCAATACAAAGCGACGTTCCATTCGATGGAGGCTTGTTTGGCGGTTCGAAATGCATGAATCTTGCTTATTTACGTAAAACTAATGGTTTTTGATCTGAAAATGCGCCCTGGAGCGCCTACAGCTATAGCAAAACGCTAATGTTCGATTTCGATATGAAGCGATCTTGCATCCAACGGCGGATTGTCTGGCAGATAGAATCGCATGAATCTTGCGAATTTACGTAAAAATAAGGCTTTTTGATCTCGCATTACGAGCTGAAATGCCTACAGCCGAAGCAAAGCGAAAGTGTTCGATTTCGATATAAACCGACTTTGCATTCGTTGTGGACTTGTTTGGCCGTTAGAAACGCAGGAATCTTGCTTATTTACGTAAAACTAAGCCTTTTTGATCTCTTATTACGAGCTGGAACGCCTACAGCCGAAGCGAAACGCAAATGTTCGATTTCTATATAAAGCGACTTTGCTTTCGATGGGGGCGTGTTTGGCGGTTCGAAACGCATGAATCTTGCGTATTTACGTAAAACTAAGCCTTTTTGATCTCGCATTACGAGCTGGAACGCCTACAGCCGAAGCAATGCGCAAATGTTCGATTTCGATATAAACCGACTTTGCATTCGATGGGGGCTTGTTTGGCGGTTCGAAACGCTTGAATATTGCGTATCTACGTAAAACGAATGGTTTTTTATGTTAAAATACGCCCTGGAGCGTCTACAGCTATAAGGAAACGCTAATTTTCGATTTCTATATAAAGCGACTTTGCATCCGACGGGGGATTGTCTGGTAGCTAGAATCGCATGAATCTTGCGTATTTACGTAAAAATAAGGCTTTTTGATCTCGTAGTTCGAGCTGAAACCCCTACAGCCGAAGCCAAACGCAAAAGTTCGATTTTAATACAAAGCGACGTTTCATTCGATGGAGGCTTGTTTGGCGGTTCGAAATGCATGAATCTTGCTTACTTACGTAAAACTAAGCCTTTTTATCTGGCATTACGAGCTGGAACGCCTACAGCCGAAGCAAAACGCAAAAGTTCGATTTCAATACAAAGCGACGTTCCATTCGATGGAGGCTTGTTTGGCGGTTAGAAACGCATGAATCTTGCTTATTCACGTAACACTAAGCCTTTTTTATCTCGCATTACGAGCTGGAACGCCTACAGCTGAAGCGAAACGCAAATGTTCGATTTCTATATAAAGCGGCTTTGCTTTCGATGGGGCTGGTTTGGCGGTTCGAAATGCATGAATCTTGCTTATTTACGTGAAACTAAGGTTTCTTGATCTCGCATTACGAGCTGAAACGCCTACAGCCGAAGCAAAGCGCAAACGTTCGATTTCGATATAAACCGACTGCATTCGATGTGGGCTTGTTTGGCCGTTAGAAACGCAGGAATCTTGCTTATTTACGTAAAACTAAGCCTTTTTGATCTCTCATTACGAGCTGGAACGCCTACAGCCGAAGCGAAACGCAAATGTTCGATTTCGATATAAACCGACTTTGCATTCGATGGAAGCTTGTTTGGCGGTTCAAAACCCATGAATATAGCGTAGCTACGTAAAACTAATGGTTTTTCATGTTAAAATACGCCCTGGAGCGCCTACAGCTGTAACAAAACGCTAATGTTCGATTTCTATATAAAGCGACTTTGCAACCGACGGGGGATTGTCTGGCAGCTTGAATCGCATGAATCTTGCGTATTTACGTGAAAATAAGGCTTTTTGATCTCGAATTTCGAGCTGAAACGCCTACAGCCCAAGCAAAACGCAAATTTGCGATTTCAATACAAAGCGACGTTGCATTCGATGGGGGCTTGTTTGGCGGTTCGAAATGCATGAATCTTGCTTATTTACGTGAAACTATGCCTTTTTGATCTCGCATTACGAGCTGGAAGGCCTACGGCCGAAGCAATGCGCAAATGTTCGATTTCGATATAAACCGACTTTGCATTCGATGGGGGCTTGTTTGGCGGTTAGAAACGCATGAACCTTGCGTTCTTATGTAAAAATAAGCCTTTTTTGATCTCGTATTTCGAGTTGAAACCCCTACAGCCGAAACAAAACGCAAAAGTTAGCTTTCAATACAAAGCGACGTTCCATTCGATGGAGGCTTGTTTGGCGGTTCGAAATGCATGAATCTTGCTTATTTACGTAAAACTAATGGTTTTTGATCTGAAAATGCGCCCTGGAGCGCCTACAGCTATAGCAAAACGCTAATGTTCGATTTCGATATAAAGCCATCTTGCATCCAACGGCGGATTGTCTGGCAGTTAGAATCGCATGAATCTTGCGAATTTACGTAAAAATAAGGCTTTTTGATCTCGAATTACGAGCTGAAACGCCTACAGCCGAAGCAAAACACAAATTTCCGATTTCAATACAAAGCGACGTTGCATTCGATGGGGGCTTGTTTGGCGGTTCGAAATGCATGAATCTTGCTTATTTACGTAAAACTAAGCCTTTTTGATCTCGCATTACGAGCTGGAACGCCTACAGCCGAAGCAATGCGCAAATGTTCGATTTCGATATAAACCGACTTTGCATTCGATGGGGGCTTGTTCGGCGGATAGAAACGCATGAACCTTGCGTTTTTACGTAAAAATAAGGCTTTATGATCTCGTATTTCGAGCTGAAACCCCTACAGCCGAAGCAAAACGCAAAAGTTCGATTTCAATACAAAGCGACGTTCCATTCGATGGAGGCTTGTTTGGCGGTTAGAAATGCATGAATCTTGCTTATTTACGTAAAACTAATGGTTTTTGATCGCAAAATGCGCCCTGGAGCGCGTACAGCTATAGCAAAACGCTAATGATCGATTTCGATATAAAGCGACTTTGCATCCAACGGGGGATTGTCTGGCAGTTAAAATCGCATGAATCTTGCTTATTTACGTAAAACTAAGCCTTTTTGATCTCGCGTTACGAGCTGGAACGCCTACAGCCGAAGCAAAGCGCAAATGTTCAATTTCGTTATAAACCGACTTTGCATTCGATGGGGGCTTGTTTGGCGATTCGAAATGCCTGAATCTTGCTTATTTACGTAAAACTATGCCTTTTTGATCTCGCATTACGAGCTGGAAGGCCTACAGCCGAAGCAATGCGCAAATGTTCGATTTCGATATAAACCGACTTTGCATTCGATGGGGGCTTGATTGGCGGTTAAAAACGCATGAACCTTGCGTTTTTACGTAAAAATAACCCTTTTTGATCTCGTATTTCGAGCTGAAACCCCTACAGCCGAAACAAAACGCAAAAGTTCGATTTCAATACAAAGCGACGTTCCATTCGATGGAGGCTTGTTTGGCGGTTCGAAATGCATGAATCTTGCTTATTTACGTAAAACTAATGGTTTTTGATCTGAAAATGCGCCCTGGAGCGCCTACAGCTATAGCAAAACGCTAATGTTCGATTTCGATATAAAGCGATCTTGCATCCAACGGCGGATTGTCTGGCAGTTAGAATCGCATGAATCTTGCGAATTTACGTAAAAATAAGGCTTTTTGATATCGCATTACGAGCTGAAACGCCTACAGCCGAAGCAAAACACAAATTTCCGATTTCAATACAAAGCGACGTTGCATTCGATGGGGGCTTGTTTGGCGGTTCGAAATGCATGAATCTTGCTTATTTACGTAAAACTAAGCCTTTGTGATCTCGCATTACAAGCTGGAACGCCTACAGCCGAAGCAATGCGCAAATGTTCGATTTCGATATAAACCGACTTTGCATTCGATGGGGGCTTGTTCGGCGGATAGAAACGCATGAATATTGCGTATCTACGTAAAACTAATGGTTTTTTATGTTAAAATACGCCCTGGAGCGTCTACAGCTATAACGAAACGCTAATTTTCGATTTCTATATAAAGCGACTTTGCATCCGACGGGGGATTGTCTGGCAGCTAAAATCGCATGAATCTTGCGTTTTTACGTAAAAATAAGGCTTTTTGATCTCGTATTTCAAGCTGAAACCCCTACAGCCGAAGCAAAACGCAAAAGTTCGATTTCAATACAAAGCGACGTTCCATTCGATGGAGGCTTGTTTGGCGGTTCGAAATGCATGAATCTTGCTTATTTACGTAAAACTAAGCCTTTTTATCTGGCATTACGAGCTGGAACGCCTAGAGCCGAAGCAAAGCGAAAATGTTCGATTTCGATATAAACCGACTTTGCATTCGTTGTGGACTTGTTTGGCCGTTAGAAACTCAGGAATCTTGCTTATTTACGTAAAAATAAGCCTTTTTGATCTCTCATTACGAGCTGGAACGCCTACAGCCGAAGCGAAACGCAAATGTTCGATTTCTATATAAAGCGACTTTGCTATCGATGGGGGCGTGTTTGGCAGTTAGAATCGCATGAATCTTGCGAATTTACGTAAAAATAAGCCTTTTTGATCTCGCATTACGAGCTGGAACGCCTACAGCCGATGCGATGTGCAAATTTTCGATTTCGCTCTACATCGACTTTGCATTCGATGGGGGCTTGTTTGGCGGTTCGAAACGCATGAATCTTGCATATTTACGTAAAACTAATGGTTTTTGATCTCAAAATACGCCCTGGAGCGCCTACAGCCGAAGCAAAACGCAAATGCTCGATTTAAATACAAAGCGACGTTGCATTTGATGGGGGCTGGTTTGGAGGTTCGAAACTCATGAATATTGCGTATCTACGTAAAACTAAGGGTTTTTTATGTTAAAATACGCCCTGGAGCGTCTTCAGCTATAACGAAACGCTCATTTTCGATTTCGCATTCGATGTGGGCTTGTTTGGCCGTTAGAAACGCAGGAATCTTGCTTATTTACGTAAAAATAAGGCTTTTTGATCTCGCATTACGAGCTGAAACGCCTTCAGCCGAAGCAAAGCGAAAATGTTCGATTTCGATATAAACCGACTTTGCATTCGTTTTGGACTTGTTTGGCCGTTAGAAACTCAGGAATCTTGCTTATTTACGTAAAAATAAGCCTTTTTGATCTCTCATTACGAGCTGGAAAGCCTACAGCCGAAGCGAAACGCAAATGTTCGATTTCTATATAAAGCGACTTTGCTTTCGATGGGGGCGTGTTTGGCGGTTAGAATCGCATGAATCTTGCGAATTTACGTAAAAATAAGCCTTTTTGATCTCGCATTACGAGCTGAAACGCCTACAGCCGAAGTAAAGCGCAAATGTTCGATTTCGATATAAACCGACTGCATTCGATGTGGGCTTGTTTGGCCGTTAGAAACGCAGGAATCTTTCTTATTTACGTAAAACTAAGCCTTTTTGATCTCGCGTTACGAGCTGGAACGCCTACAGCCGAAACAAAACGCAAAAGTTCGATTTCAATACAAAGCGACGTTCCATTCGATGGAGGCTTGTTTGGCGGTTCGAAATGCATGAATCTTGCTTATTTACGTAAAACTAATGGTTTTTGATCTGAAAATGCGCCCTGGAGCGCCTACAGCTATAACAAAACGCTAATGGTCGATTTCTATATAAAGCGACTTTGCAACCGACGGGGGACTGTCTGGCAGCTAGAATCACATGAATCTTGCGTATTTACGTGAAAATAAAGCTTTTTGATCTCGTATTTCGAGCTGAAATGCCTACAGCCGAAGCAAAACGCAAATGTTCGATTTCAATACAAAGCGACGTTGCATTCGATAGGGGCTTGTTTAGCGGTTCGATATGCATGAATCTTGCTTATTTACGTATAACTAAGCCTTTTTATCTGGCATTACGAGCTGGAACGCCTACAGCCGAAGCAATGCGCAAATGTTCGATTTCGATAAAAACCGAATTTGCATTCATTGGGGGCTGGTTTTGAGGTTCGAAACGCCTGAATATTGCGTATTTACGTAAAACTAATGGTTTTTTTTATCTCAAAATACGCCCTGCAGCGCCTACAGCTATAACAAAACGCTAATGTTCGATTTCTATATAAAGCGACTTTGCATCCGACGGGGGATTGTCTGGCAGCTAGAATCACATGAATCTTGCGTATTTACGTAAAAATAAGGCTTTTTGATCTCGCATTACGAGCTGGAACGCCTACAGCCGAGGCCAAACGCAAATGTTTGATTTCAATATAAAGAGACTTTGCATTCGATGGGGGCGTGTTTGGCGGTTCGAAACGCATGAATCTTGCTTATTTACGTAAAACTAAGCCTTTTTGATCTCGCGTTACGAGCTGGAACGCCTACAGCCGAAGCAAAGCGCAAATGTTCAATTTCGATATAAACCGACTTTGCATTCGATTGGGGCTTGTTTGGCGAATCGAAACGCATGAATCTCGCGTATTTACGTAAAACTAACGGTATTTGATCTCACAATACGACCTGGAACGTCTACAGCTACTGCAAAACGCTAATGTTCGATTTGTATATAAAGTGACTTTGCATTCGATGGGAGCTTGTTTGGTGGATCGAAACGCATGAATCTTGCGTATTTACGTAAAACTAACGTTTTTTATCTCAAAATACGCCCTGAAGCGCCTACAGCTATAACAAAACACAAATGTTCGATCCCGATATAAAGCAACTTTGCATTCGATGGGGGCTGGTTTGGAGGTTCGAAATGCATGAATATTGCGTATTTACGTAAAACGAATGGTTTTTTATCTCAAAATACGCCCTACAGCGCCTACAGCTATAACAAAACGCTAATGGTCAATTTCTATATAAAGCGACTTTGCATCCGACGGGGGATTGTCTGGCAGCTAGAATCGCATGAATCTTTCGTATTTACGTGAAAATAAGGCTTTTTGATCTCGTATTTCGAGCTGAAACGCCTACAGCCGAAGCAAAGCGCAAATGTTCGATTTCGATATAAACCGACTGCATTCGATGTGGGCTTGTTTGGCGATTCGAAATGCATGTATCTTGCTTATTTACGTAAAACTAAGCCTTTTTGATCTCGCATTACGAGCTGGAAGGCCTACAGCCGAAGCAATGCGCAAATGTTCGATTTCGATATAAACCGACTTTGCATTCGATGGGGCCTTGTTTGGCGGTTAAAACGCATGAACCTTGCGTTTTTACGTAAAAATAACCCTTTTTGATCTCGTATTTCGAGCTGAAACCCCTACAGCCGAAACAAAACGCAACAGTTCGATTTCAATACAAAGCGACGTTCCATTCGATGGAGGCTTGTTTGGCGGTTCGAAATGCATGAATCTTGCTTATTTACGTAAAATTAATGGTTTTTGATCTGAAAATGCGCCCTGGAGCGCCTACAGTTATAACAAAACGCTAATGGTCAATTTCTATATAAAGCGACTTTGCATCCGACGGGGGATTGTCTGGCAGCTAGAATCGCATGAATCTTGCGTATTTACGTGAAAATAAGGCTTTTTGATCTCGTATTTCGAGCTGAAATGCCTACAGCCGAAGCAAAGCGCAAATTTCCGATTTCAATACAAAGCGACGTTGCATTCGAGGTGGGCTTGTTTGGCGGTTAGAAACGCATGAATCTTGCTTATTCACGTAAAGCTAAGCCTTTTTGATCTCGCGTTACGAGCTGGAACGCCTAGAGCCGAAGCAATGCGCAAATGTTCGATTTCGATATAAGCCGACTTTGCATTCGATGGGGGCTTGTTTGGCGGTGAGAAACGCATGAATCTTGCTTATTCACGTAACGCTAAGCCTTTTTTATCTCGCATTACCAGCTGGAACGCCTACAGCTGAAGCGAAACGCAAATGTTCGATTTCTATATAAAGCGGCTTTCCTTTCGATGGGGCTGGTTTGCCGGTTCGAAATGCATGAATCTTGCTTATTTACGTGAAACTAAGGTTTCCTGATCTCGCATTACGAGCTGGAACGCCTACAGCCGATGCAATGCGCAAATTTTCGATTTCGCTCTACATCGACTTTGCATTCGATGGGGGCTTGTTTGGCGGTTAGAAACGCATGAATCTTGCATATTTACGTAAAACTAATGGTTTTTGATCTCAAAATACGCCCTGGAGCGCCTACAGCCGAAGCAAAACGCAAATGCTCGATTTAAATACAAAGCGACGTTGCATTTGATGGGGGCTGGTTTGGAGGTTCGAAACTCATGAATATTGCGTATCTACGTAAAACTAAGGGTTTTTTATGTTAAAATACGCCCTGGAGCGTCTACAGCTATAACGAAACGCTCATTTTCGATTTCGCATTCGATGTGGGCTTGTTTGGCCGTTAGAAACGCAGGAATCTTGCTTATTTACGTAAAAATAAGGCTTTTTGATCTCGCATTACGAGCTGAAACGCCTTCAGCCGAAGCAAAGCGAAAATGTTCGATTTCGATATAAACCGACTTTGCATTCGTTGTGGACTTGTTTGGCCGTTAGAAACTCAGGAATCTTGCTTATTTACGTAAAAATAAGCCTTTTTGATCTTTCATTACGAGCTGGAACGCCTACAGCCGAAGCGAAACGCAAATGTTCGATTTCTATATAAAGCGACTTTGCTTTCGATGGGGGCGTGTTTGGCAGTTAGAATCGCATGAATCTTGCGAATTTACGTAAAAATAAGCCTTTTTAATCTCGCATTACGAGCTGAAACGCCTACAGCCGAAGTAAAGCGCAAATGTTCGATTTCGATATAAACCGACTGCATTCGATGTGGTCTTGTTTGGCCGTTAGAAACGCAGGAATCTTGCTTATTTACGTAAAACTAAGCCTTTTTGATCTCTCATTACGAGCTGGATCGCCTACAGCCGAAGCGAAACGCAAATGTTCGATTTTTATATAAAGCGACTTTGCTTTCGATGGGGGCGTGTTTGGCGGTTCGGAACGCATGAATTTTGCTTATTTACGTAAAACTAAGCCTTTTTGATCTCGCATTACGAGCTGGAACGCCTACAGCCGAAGCAATGCGCAAATGTTCGATTTCGATAAATACCGAATTTGCATTCAATGGGGGCTGGTTTGGAGGTTCGAAACGCATGAATATTGCGTATTTACGTAAAACTAATGGTTTTTTTAATCTCAAAATACGCCCTGGAGCGCCTACAGCTGTAACAAAACGCTAATGTTCGATTTCTATATAAAGCGACTTTGCAACCGACGGGGGATTGTCTGGCAGCTAGAATCGCATGAATCTTGCGTATTTACGTGAAAATAAGGCTTTTTGATCTCGCATTACGAGCTGGAACGCCTACAGCCGAAGCCAAACGCAAATGTTTGATTTCAATATAAAGAGACTTTGCATTCGATGGGGGCGTGTTTGGCGGTTCGAAACGCATGAATCTTGCTTATTTACGTAAAACTAAGCCTTTTTGATCTCGCGTTACGAGCTGGAACGCCTACAGCCGAAGCAAAGCGCAAATGTTCAATTTCGATATAAACCGACTTTGCATTCGATGGGGGCTTGTTTGGCGATTCGAAATGCATGTATCTTGCTTATTTACGTAAAACTAAGCCTTTTTGATCTCGCATTACGAGCTGGAAGGCCTACAGCCGAAGCAATGCGCAAATGTTCGATTTAGATATAAACCGACTTTGCATTCGATGGGGGCTTGTTTGGCGATTCGAAATGCATGAATCTTGCTTATTTACGTAAAACTATGCCTTTTTGATCTCGCATTACGAGCTGGAAGGCCTACAGCCGAAGCAATGCGCAAATGTTCGATTTCGATATAAACCGACTTTGCATTCGATGGGGGCGTGTTTGGCGGTTCGAAACGCATGAATCTTGCTTATTTACGTAAAACTAAGCCTTTTTGATCTCGCGTTACGAGCTGGAACGCCTACAGCCGAAGCAAAGCGCAAATGTTCAGCTTCGATATAAACCGACTTTGCATTCGATGGGGGCTTGTTTGGCGATTCGAAATGCATGAATCTTGCTTATTTACGTAAAACTATGCCTTTTTGATCTCGCATTACGAGCTGGAAGGCCTACAGCCGAAGCAATGCGCAAATGTTCGATTTCGATATAAACCGACTTTGCATTCGATGGGGGCTTGTTTGGCGGTTAAAAACGCATGAACCTTGCGTTTTTACGTAAAAATAACCCTTTTTGATCTCGTATTTCGAGCTGAAACCCCTACAGCCGAAACAAAACGCAAAAGTTCGATTTCAATACAAAGCGACGTTCCATTCGATGGAGGCTTGTTTGGCGGTTCGAAATGCATGAATCTTGCTTATTTACGTAAAACTAATGGTTTTTGATCTGAAAATGCGCCCTGGAGCGCCTACAGCTATAGCTAAACGCTAATGTTCGATTTCGATATAAAGCGATCTTGCATCCAACGGCGGATTGTCTGGCAGTTAGAATCGCATGAATCTTGCGAATTTACGTAAAAATAAGGCTTTTTGATCTCGCATTACGAGCTGAAATGCCTACAGCCGAAGCAAAGCGCAAATGTTCGATTTCGATATAAACCGACTTTGCATTGGATGTGGGCTTGTTTGGCCGTTAGAAACGCAGGAATCTTGCTTATTTACGTAAAACTAAGCCTTTTTGATCTCTCATTACGAGCTGGAACGTCTACAGCCGAAACAATGCGCAAATGTTCGATTTCGATATAAACCGACTTTGCATTCGATGGGGGCTTGTTTGGCGGTTTGAAACGCATGAATATTGCGTATCTACGTAAAACTAATGGTTTTGTATGTTAAAATACGCCCTGGAGCGTCTACAGCTATAACGAAACGCTAATTTTCGATTTCTATATAAAGCGACTTTGCATCCGACGGGGGATTGTCTGGTAGCTAGAATCGCATGAATCTTGCGTATTTACGTGAAAATAAGGCTTTTTGATCTCGTATTTCGAGCTGAAACGCCTACAGCCGAAGCAAAGCGCAAATTTCCGATTTCAATACAAAGCGACGTTGCATTTGAGGTGGGCTTGTTTGGCAGTTAGAAACGCATGAATCTTGCGTATTCACGTAAAGCTAAGCCTTTTTGATCTCGCGTTACGAGCTGGAACGCCTACAGCCGAAGCAATTCGCTAATATTCGATTTCGATATAAACCGACTTTGCATTCGATGGGGGCTGGTTTGGAGGTTCGAAATGCATGAATATTGCGTATTTACCTAAAACGAATGGTTTTTTATCTCAAAATACGCCCTGCAGCGCCTACAGCTATAACAAAACGCTAATGGTCGATTTCTATATAAAGCGACTTTGCATCCGACGGGGGATTGTCTGTCAGCTAGAATCGCATGAATCTTGCGTATTTACGTGAAAATAAGGCTTTTTGATCTCGAATTTCGAGCTGAAACGCCTACAGCCGAAGCAAAACGCAAATTTTCGATTTCAATACAAAGCGACGTTGCATTCGATGGGGGCTTGTTTGGCGGTTCGCAATGCATGAATCTTGCTTATTTACGTAAAACTATGCCTTTTTGATCTCGCATTACGAGCTGGAAGGCCTACAGCCGAAGCAATGCGTAAATGTTCGATTTCGATATACGGTGTTGCTATTCGCACGCCGCACGGGTGGGACACGGGTACCCGTGGACGTAGATACATACACGGGAACTGTCGGTAATTGACTCGCAAAGCCCGTGGATGTATCTCGAGACACGGCATGACCCGTGAATACAAAAAAATCCCTAGGCACCCCCCTGAATACACGGGGGTGCCACTGGTGGCCGATTCGGCCAACCACTAGAAGCACGGGTAGAAGCACTTGTATATGGACGGGTGAACCATTACAAGTACGGGTTGCCGTGGATGCGCGTAATGGCACGGGCAACCCGTCGATATTTATAAAAGCACGGGGCGTGGAGACATTTGTTGGCCGATAATACTGGCAATCAAGTGGCGCAGTCTGATCCACGGGCAAGTGATCCGTAGATATAACGATGCATTCACGGGACCTTCGAGGTAGATCTTGAATTTATCGGGTCACTTCAACGTGGATCATAGTTCCACGATACATAGAGTCTGTGAGTACAAGATATCTTGCAGTTACAGGAATATTTCTCCTGACTGCAATGACAATCGTTAATCATTACTGCCTACGCGACATTATTATTGCAAGTTTATGAATTTCTGTTATCAGTGATCCAGTTGCGTCAACAATTATTGTGTACACTGTCAGAACCATCAAAAGAAGACGAGTAGTAGAGCATCTAAACTTTGCAGTCACAGGTTTATTTTCCGTGACTGCAATTTGAACAGATGATAAGGATTACGTACATTGAATAATTCAATCGAACAATGATATCAGCTCGTTGAATCAGTGGGACGGTACTGCCAAGAACATTCTTCGAACGTCAATCAATAACGATTCCTTGCAGTCACAGGATTATTTCCCCTAACTGCAATGACAACCGTTAATCGTTACTGCCTACGCTGCATTATTATTGAATTTTTATGAATTTCTGTTATCAGTCAACTAGTTGCGTCAATAATTATTGTGTGCACTGCCGGAACCATGAAACGAAGACTAGTAGTAGAACATCTAAACATTGCAGTCACAGGTTTTTTTCCCCTGACGGCAATTAGAACTAATGATAAGGATTGCATACGTCGGATAATTTAATCGAACACTGATATCAGGTTGTCGAATCGGTGGGACGGTAGTGCCAAGAACATTCTTCGAACGTCAATCACTGAGCGATAACGATTCCTTGCAGTCACAGGATTATTTCCCCTAACTGCAATGACAACCGTTAATCGTTACTGCCTACGCTGCATTATTATTGAATTTTTATGAATTTCTGTTATCGGTCAACTCGTTGCGTCAATAATTATTGTGTGCACTGTCAGAACCATCAAAAGAAGACGAGTAGTAGAACATCTGATCCTTGCAGTCACAGGTATATTTCCCCTGACTGCAATTTGATCTGATGATAAGGATTGCGTACGTCGAATAATTCAATCGAACACTCATATCAGCTTGCCAAATCAGCGATAGAGCAGCGTTAGGAAGATTCAATTTTCTCGTACGTCAATCAGTCAGCAATAACGACTCCTTGCAGTCACAGGAATATTCCCCCTGACTGCAATGACGACCGTTAATCATTACCGCCTATGCTGCATTAATATTGAAACTATGAATTCCCGTCAACATAGAACCAGTTGAGTTGTCAGTTCTTGCGTACACTGCCGGAACCATGAAACAAAGACTAGTAGTAGAACATCTAAACCTTGCAGTCACAGGTTTATTTCCCCTGACTGCAATTTGAACTGATGATAAGGATTGCGTACGTCGAATAATTCAATCGAACACTGATATTAGCTCGTTGAATCAGTGGGACGGTAGTGCCAAGAACCTTTTCTTCGAACGTCAATCACTGAGCGATAACGATTCCTTGCAGTCACAGGATTATTTCCCCTCACTGCAAAAACAATCTTTAATCATTACTGCCTATGCTCGATCTTTACTGGAATTTTATACATTTTTGTTATCAATGATCCAGTTGGGTTGACAGCTATCGTTTAGAACGCTGGAAAATTCAAAAGCAAACAAGTAATGGAACATTGAAACTTGGCAGTCACAGGTTTATTTCCCCTGACTGCAATTAGAACTGATTATAGGGATTGCGTACGTCGAATAATTCAATCGATCACTCTTATCAGCTTGTCAAATTAGCGATACAGCAGTGTCAGAAATCTTTTATTTGCTCGTACGTCAATCACTTTGCAATAACGATTCCTTGCAGTCACAGGATTGTTTCCCCGTAACTGAAAAGACAATCGGTAATCATTACTGTGTAATCGGACACCCCTTTGGTGACATCCTCCTACTCCAGGCGTGGGTGGTAGAGGTGAGAATCAGACGCGGATGTCTTCCCTGGCTCCTGCCCTCGATGGACAGGGTGTGTTGACTCCCAATTACTTTCCAGGTTCTTCTTTAAATTGTAGATTATTCCGTGTGCCATAGGCATTAAACTTCGGTCGCCAGGTATTTTATTCTTACAAATACCAAGAATCTTTTTGAAAATTATTTATTTTCTGGTTATTTTCCACAAATGTGGTTCTTTATTTAGAGATGTTCCGTTGACTAACAACGATGAAATTATTACTAAATACGATACTTCGTTTAGTATAATTGTTCATAATTATTAATGAACTTTTCGATACACTCTCGGGGTACGAACCGGATCAGCTGACTTGTACTAATTTCGACTGACCGACGCGGATGTCATAGCTACGACGCGTATACTGGTTTCGGATGAGTACCGCTGCGTCGCGTAGCACTTATGCTCATGACTGTACGCTGGAAACGAGTGATGCCACACTGAGGTACGGCCCGCATTATATAGTGCGGCCGGGGAATCCCCCTCCCTGCATTTTCTATTTGTTTAAATAATGCTCAACTTTTTCCTACTTTTTACCACGTACTCCAAATGATCGGCACGTGATGTTTTTCTACTTTTTCCTTAAAATTGTTATAAACAAAAAACTTTTTTATAAACAATGTTAACAACAAATTATTATATTCAAATTGTTGCTCGGCTTAAACTATCCCATTATGTCAAATCTGATGTTTTTTTTATTAAAATTAAACAACTTTTTTATGAAGTAATATATCGGTCTCTTTATGTATGCATTGGGTTTGAAACTCATATTCAACCCTTGTGTCATAATCTTGTCTGGGTGGGGTATTTATTTCACCCCTTCCTCTTCCTGTTTCGTTCATTTATCTATGTTGGCTTATCGTTCCGCATTAATGAACTGTTATTCTTATTAACTATTTTATTTTGTAAATACGTAAGTGATAACGACGGTTGTCACCATTGGATTGTTCTAACGGTAATTGACAAAAAAATTATATGTATATATATTTTCTTTAACGTGCAATGGATTGCCTTTTTCCATACTCTGAGGCTCGTTCCGTTGCAACTGCTTGTGCTCGATCTTTATTGAAATTTTATAAATTGTTGTTATCAGTGAACCAGAAGGATCCACAGTTGTGTGCTCGACCGAGAAGTTTAACGGCGGAACAGTAGTGTAACAACCCTCAGCAGGTTGATTTCCCCTGACTGCAATTGGTTCAATTGATAGGGGCAGCGCATAATTAATTGTTATTGAATTAGTTATGAATTGGCTTCAACCATGAACATATTAGTAAATAAGATTCTTTACACCAGCAAGATCGAGGACAAATATTTTTGTCGGAACTTGTCGGCACCCATGTCGCAGCAGATTCATAATGCGCACAATTAGCTACTGTGATGATAATAAACGAGTAATTAATCATGATAATAAGGAATGATTAGTAATCAATAGCGCATTTTATGATGCTCAATCTCTTTATTAATTTCCACGAGAATGAATTTTTTCATCATTAATCCTTGTACATCATTCAAAAAGATCACATACATAAACTTAAAATCAAAAGTCCGATACAAGCGGTTGAATGTTTCTGAAGTTTCTGAAAACTTTTGATAAAAATAATAATAGAAAATTAACCATAATTAATATAATTCAAACTGAATTACAGTTTCTTTTTTAATCCTGCTTATCGTATGAACAGACCAAGTTTATTAAAGGAAAATAAAAATGCGATAATTATTCTCGCTCGAGAGTTCGTTTGTGATTAAAGGTTCAACAAAGCGCTGTTGAGTGAAAAATAAAGCATCATGATTATAATTCAAGTCGAATCTTTAATAAAAATGTAATGGAATATAAATCATATGAACAAGCTACGTTTATCAAAATAAAATAAAAATGGGATAATTATTCTCGCTCACGGGTTTGATATTTGACATGCGTTAGCGTAGTTGAAGGAGAAATGTTGTTTACGTTATTAAACGATTGAATAAAGCGCTGTTAAGTGAAAAATTAAGCTGAATGATTATAATGAAAAATGAATATTCCCTATTTAGTCGAACATCCCGGGCAGAACCACGCGCTGGATGATTTTGGCGCTCTGCTGATCCCCACACATTCGAAATCGTGCCATAACAAACAACCGTCGCACTCGATGCCATTGTTACTCAACGGTTGTTTGCAGATGGCACAACTCAACAGAGCGTTCTTTTTTTTCTGGCTAATTATTCGTTTTAGCTTTTTGAACGCCTTGGGCGTGAAGTATGGTTGCACGAGCACGAAATCTACAACAGCGCTGGCTGTTCCGTCGCACAGACTGCTAGCCTTCACATCGCTCACCTGAGCGAGACCAATTTTAGAGTGTCCATTCAAACAACTCTCTATATTTTCGCGCGGAGCGAACCACTGCAAGATGTGTTTTTTCTTCGCGTCAACGGATTTCTTAGTAAAGGCAATGGGTTTATTGGGCTTTTTCGGAAGCGCAACAGCTCTCAAGACACGGCCTTTCGGCCGACCTCTCGAAATCTTTTGTGGCAACACGATATTTTTGACATCTACAGCTTTAGCTGTTGGTTCAGCCGGACCCGAAGCACCCGCTGTATGTGTAGGTTGTGTGTTGGATCCGAAATTTTTCTGAAAGGGAAAGTAGTCTTGAGTAAGATTGCGAAGAGGATACCTTACAGGAATAAATAATTTCCTATTAAAGCATAAATTAGAGAATTCTCTCCATATTATTCTCTGAAGATGTAACTTACCGATACTTCGAGATTAATCGATGCTGAATCCTCATCGCTGTGTTGCTCAATTTCTTCGGAAAGCTTCATATCGTCTCCAACGTGCATTTCGTGTTTATTCTCGGTCTCTTCGTATTTCTCGCTCGTAAGGGATTCCTGAAAAAAATGCCAGAAAATTAATTATGCAATCTAGTCTTGTAACCGTTATTCAATTCTCGTATTTAAGTAGTTGTAATTCCATACAATTCTTCGTTGGATGATGATCCTTGGATAACTTAAATAATCAAAGAGGAACGAAAATAGCTCGCAAATATTGACTCTTACAATTTTTCTAAGTAATTGTAATGTTGAGCAGCCCATAAATACGCTCTGACTTGCAATAGTTGATATAAAAGTAATTGGGATTGTAATGTTTTGTCAGATTGAAGTGTTCGCATTATAGGAATGACGTCATGTTTCGTACCTTCCATTCGGCAGTAGCCATCTCCCTATTTCGAACGCCTGTTGGAGATTTCTCGATTACGGACTTCCCGTTACCGGTACTGATCAACTCCTCAGATTCCTGTCGTAAAATGAACCAAATTAATTCATAGGAAATTCAAACTTTTCTATCACTGTAATTGATCTTAAATAAAAATAAATAGGTGTAATTCATTATTTAGATTACTACTATCGAAAATTAGAGATTGCCATCCAGCGTTTTCTATCAACGAGTCATCATATTATTAGTACTCGATTTATAAAGAAAGTGATTGTGAAACAAGGCCATGGTTGCCACGGACCTGGAAAACCGGGAAAAGTCAAGGGATTTTTTGGGACCTGGAAAAATCAGGGAAAAGTCATGGAATTTTTTTTTAACCCTGGAAGTTTTTTTTGAATCTGATGTTTTTCGTTTCGACGTCTACATTTTTCGTTTCAGCAAATTTGTCGACTGTACACAGCATACATATGACTATGTCGTGATATTATTTTCGTTGGGAACTTTTAATATACTAATAATTATTATATGAGGTACTCCATCCGGTTTCGAACGGTCAAAAACTCGACCCTCTTCAAAAAATTGTAATTTCACCCCTGTTCATGATTATTTACAAGGGGTTTTTGTAATTCTTTTCAGAATTTTTGTATTGTATTTTTTTGAGGTATCGAAAAATTTAACTTTTTTAAAAACCCCTGTATCTTAAAAACTATTAGTCGGACAAAAACCTTTAAGACATAAATGTTGCAGTTTTAAATGAACTTTTGAAAACAAAATTTTGTAGATTTTTTTGAATGCAATAAACGTCTATTTGTATGAAAAATATACTAAATTTTTTTTTCAGACAATACGTCATGTTTGATTTTTCTTCAAAAAATTCCAGAATATACTCTCAAGTGTCTAGAGTAACCTCACATTTTTTTGGATGGTTGAGACGCTCGTTTGATAGTTATACTCCGTTTAATATCGATTTTTCATTAAGAAAAAGTAATCATATCTATTACTTTCCATTGAATTTTCATAAAAATTGTGACATTATAAAAAGTATAATGGAAAGTAATAGATATAATTACTTTTTAGGAAAAATCGATATTAAACCGAGTATAGCTAGCAAAGTGGCGTCTCAACAATAAAAAAAATATGAGGTCTCTCTACACACTTGCGAGTATGTTCTGGAATTTTTTTTAAGAAAAATTAAACATGACATATTGCCCGAAAAAAAATGTTTGTCTATTTTGCATAGAAATGGACCTTTATTGAATTACAAAAAAAATCTATACAATGTTGCTTTAAAAAGTTCATTTGAAACTGCAACTTTTATAAGTTGAACATTTTTTGTACGACTAATAGTTTGTAAGATACAGGGGTTTTAAAATAAAGTTCAATTTTTGTATATCTCAAAAAAATACGAACTAAAAATTCTGAAAAGAATTACAAAAACCCCTTGTAAATAATCATGAATTGTCGTGAAATTGCAATTTTTTTTGAGAGCGTCGATTTTTTGACCGTTCGAAATCGGATGGATTTTAATTGTCCTTCCCTATCCTGATCGATAGAGTGAAAAAAATTTAATTTTTGGTCTGGAAAACCGAGAAAAGTCAGGGAATTCCAGTTGGAGAATTTTGTGGCAACCATGAAGACGGAATTCAAAGAAGAACGGGCATTTGAGACCGAGACTTATTGACGTGGATTGTGAATCTGAGTTATTTGATCAAAATCAATTTTTTGTCAATTAATGTTTCTTATCTGACGACGGCTTGGTTCAACCGTGCAAGCAATGCGTGAAAATATTTGTGGCTTTCCGCGATTTTAATATTGAACAAAATACTATTATTTTATCTAAAACTATTATATTATTTCTGAAACTTCGATTAAGAAAAATGATATATTATTACAAATCGATTGCAATAATGTGTTCTATTGTCTTCTATTGAGAATCTTCCGTAGTCAATTCAACATTGCAGTCGTATAATGATAAATCGAAGATTATACCAACAATATTTCGTTCTTCCGTTAATATTCCACATCATGTTAAGAAACGATTAAGAAAGTATTCAATACCTGCGTCAACGGCAGGGACTTGTCCAAACTCTCTAAATCGTCATCGAGATCGTCATCAGAATTCTATGGTAATTTCGAAATAAAATATATTTATTATATTGTTATACGTTATAGGAGTAATTGGGGCTCGCATAAAATCTCTTTTGTTATTATTGAAAAATCTTTCAGGAAGATCGATTCAATATTTCTTTTTTCCGTTCTTATTTAAAATCATATTAGGGGGAATAAAAAGAATGTTCAGTACCTGCGACAACGAAGGGGGCTCGACCGAACTTACCGCATCGTCATCAGAAACCTACGGGAATTTCAAAATAAAATATACTTATTATATTATGTTATACGTTATAGATGTAATCGAAGCACGCCTCAAATCTCTTTTGATATTCTTGAAAAATTGAGCACTAACGATTGCATTGATCGTTTGCCGAGAATGAAGTAACAGAAAGATGCATTACAGTGCGTGTATAACTTAGGGTAGTGGAGCTGCCGCATTTTGGAGCTGCAACTACAGCAGCGGAAAGGGGGAGCAAAAGTCGAACATAGTGTATATTGTCGAGTATACCATAGTGTATGTTCGTGTTTGAAACCATATAGTAGTGGGGGGATCCTTATTCTCGACAGAGAGTTGAGGCGAGGTAACTTTTTGTTATCAGAAAAGTGGAGAATCGCGATATTGCAATAGCAAACGATTTTCGGGAATGGTTGATATCATGGCGATTAAGATCATGAGCAAAAAAACGGTTTTTATACCTCTGATGGTGGAGTCGTTTCGTCGAAGCTCGGTACATCGCAGTCAGAGCCCCGCAATAATAAATTGACCATTTAGAAAAACTTTCAATTTCCATAATCAATTCGTTATCGATGATATAAATATTTCAATTTTTCGGCACAATAGGGCTTGCTTAATTGGAACTTCATTCGATCGTCATACTGAAAAACTGTCGTTACTTCACGACTTCCGAATACTTTCGTTTGAATGGTCGTTTCTAAATTTGATAGTAACGCAATTAAGTCGTGATTACATAAAGTATAACATGTAACAATTACCTTTTCATGGTTGTGATTCATGTCACAATCAGTAATTTCCAGCGATTTTTTATCTCTCGCACGGAGAGTGATTAAAGCAGGACATTCAGTCTTCTGGGATCTATAATTTTCATTTTACATTTGATAAAATTGTGAATCTTATTGACAAATTGAACGATATAGACAGTCATGTGACAGTATTAGTGTACGAGAGTATTTATAATGGAAATATTTCACGTTCACTGAGGTGGGATCTCAAAAGAGGGCCACGTCATCTAGAAATTGTTCAAGTTACTGCGGAGTTCAATTGCATATTATCATGCGTGTACCAATTTGTCACAATCCTACTCAAGGATCATGAAAGAACCCAAACTATGTTATTATTGAAACAATCATTCTGTAGCTCATTTCATCGAAAAAAGGATTTTTATATTTTTGAGTTGTTATAACTTTCCGATTACTCTGTTGAACCAGATTTTGTGTGCAAAGTCTCATTCTCATTGTAACGAGATTCTTCATAGTTCGAGAATAGGAATGTCCATTATAAGTTCCACTGAAGAAGTTGTAGGATAAACTTAGTAAGAAATAACAATACAAATGAGTATATACTTTGTGCAGAAGGTTAGATTGACAAATTTCTGTACTCGTTGCAGAAAAATTGTTCTTGCAAAGAGAATTCAACCTTGCACAGTTAATTTAGTTAGGCATTGCAATTTGAAACCTTCAACTAGAAAAAAATTGTAACATATCTTCCTCGATGAACTGCAAAACAGAATCATTATTCATTCGCATCACTGTTAATCGAAAGAGGAATATTTCCATTATTTACTAGATATTCGACAAGAACTTACTTGATGAACATCATAAAAAAATTGAAAAAAGTATTCGAAGGAAGAATAATTTTATTTCACAGTTCATCGAAGACGCCATGTTTCAATTTTTTCCTTGCCGCAGCTTCTAAATTGCAATGCTGAACTAAATTCAGAGTACTCTGTCGAATCAAATTAAGTGTGCAAAGTCTTATGCTCTTCGGAACAAGATTCTTCGCAGTCTGAGTTCAGGAATTTCCATTATTAGCTCTACTGTAAAAGTTATGGGATAAATTTAGTAAAAAATTACAATAAAAATGAGAATATTAGAATCAAAATATCTATATTTTGTGCATAAGAATTGTTGGAACGAAGAGAATTAAACTTTACACAGTCAATTTAGTTCAGCATTGCAATTTAGAAGCTGCGACAAGGATAAAATTTTAACATGGCTTCTTCGATGAACTGTGAAATAAAATCATTCGTCCTTTGAATACTTTTTTCTAATTTTTGGTGTTCATCAAGTAAGTTCTTATCGAATAACAATTATGTGTCAATTGACTAATCTGTTATATAGAAGAAAATTTATTTGCCAGGCGGTTGATGCAATCGATAAGCAATATAGTGTAATAATTCTTCGATAGAAAGACTAGATTGAGATACTTCTGTTTGCTTATCGCACGCTGCCAACAAATTATAGAATTCTTAAAGTTTCTGTCGCAAGTATTGCATTTGTACATAAAATTCTTTTGGTTCGTTGAAAATTTTACTTTGCTATGTGCGATGAAAATAATTGATATAAAAAAGGCTTAGATCGTTATCCGTTAAGACTTTCCACTGCAATTAGACATTCTAAAACCTTTTATTTTCACATACGTTTAGTATGTAATGATAATGAAGAAAAATCTCCACCTTCGATAAGCTCAACAAATTAAATTATTGAGAAATAATTTTTTTCTACACGATTTTTTTTTTTGCTCAAAAAGAATATGAAAATTATATACATACTTGTAATCACGAATCCCTGCTCCTTTGGTTTTGAATTTTCCTGCACGAGAGCAGCGATAATAAATCTCGTAGTATTTCAATCCGTCTGCAAATGGCCCCTTTACTTTTGTTGCGCGAATCGAGGAGCTCGATGCGATTGAAAACTTATAGCCAGGTCCTGCTTGTTTGTCGATCCATTTTTCGACGTGTTGAAATGACGGGAATTTTTTGCCAATGAGCAGCTTCCCTTCCGCCATGATCGAAGACTAAACGTGGAATCTGAACAACATTATTTTTCTATTATCTGAATGTCACCTTGCGGTCCCGTTCTGTGTTCACACTGCCTACCTTAAGAAATTGGAAGTGTCTTCTCTTGTCACATGTGATGTTTATAATGATTATGTCACCCACATTGATCGATCAGCTATTTCGTGTAGAATATTCGACCAGTTTCTGACTGTCAGCGTTTGCTTATTCTTCCAAAATATCACTCAGATGGAACTAAGACCGCGCGATCGTGTTGCTTGCATACAATGCTTTTACCGTGCTCGATTACAAGATACAAAAGTGCGCCAAAGTCGTAGCGTTCAAATATATATATATCTCAATATAGCCTCAAAGTACGTAGAATAAACTGGCATTCCATTGGATCTGGGGATAACCAACCCAGCCAATGAAATCATTCCTTGTCACGTGATGAATATACAATGGATGCGCGTAGAGCTACAGCAGTTTTCTGCACAGCCGACCGAGATCCCTAATATTAGTATCATATATAAGTGGCGATATCGGTGGCACTGGTTTTCACGTGCATGGCTGGTACTTGGGCTAATTTGAAATACATTCCCGCTATGAAAATATTATCGTCTTATTCAATTCAAGATTTAACAATTCTGAAACCCAAGACGACATTTTTAGTGCCTGTATTAGAGAACTAACAGTTGCCGGTCTCGTTTAATTTAATCAGCACAAATACAATGCTAAGAGTGCTGAAAAAGTTCAACACGATTTGAAACTGATTGATCGAAGGTAAAATGCTGATGTTGGCGCTGGAAGGAGAATATGTGATTGTCAAAAAAATGTACAGTTTACGAAACTAAAATATTTCATACTTTAATGTCGCATAGAACCTTATGCTCATTTCCTTTCTAACTGTTCAGATTATCTCACTTCAATTTAATTTTACTTAAAATATGGGAAAATTTTAGTTAATTCTAGAAAAGTTAACGACATTCTTAATAAATGTCACATATAAAAACAATGCATTATACATGACTCAAAACTATATAAATTCGGTAATTATTGTGACAAAACAAACATAGTTAATTTTTGATCAATTAATTAGCATATGTACTTTTAGAGAACTTCGCAAAACTGGAGATGTACAACACGTATAATCGAATATAGGTATTCGTTATTTTTCGCAGTCATTTCCACCAAGGTATAATCTGTCCCACGCCATTCTTAGAACAAAGTAAAGTTTTAAGATCTCTGAAAATAGGAATTTCCACATTGCTTGGTTATTGACAATTTTATTCTTTCATTGGCAAAGTTGTTATTTTTATACGGCAACGTGTGTAATTTTTTCTTTACATCGCATAGTTATTCACAATCACAATGAGGAAGTTGTAGCTTACCGTGAGAATGCGATATTACAAATACAAAGGCAATTAAATTTTCACACTGGCGACGAAGGTAGTTCGAATAATAAAAAATATTTTGTCATATACAAAGTCAAACCTTGGAGCATAAATGATCTCCGTCAATTCACCGTTGCCGCAATTTTTATGAATCATAAATTCCCGCTTGATTATGCGACGAGGATACAACAGTAAATTTCTCATGGATAATATGAAAATAACGGAACAATAAACATTTCTTACGTACTAATACAGAGATATAAATGCGCGATTATATGATCGAGATATATGTTGGTATAAAAATCTTCTTAAAGTAAGTTTGCGATCATCGTGAATGACAGAAAGGATGTAGATATGGATGTTGATATGGATGTCAACAAAAGTAAACTCGTGCGGTATTACTTTTCATTACTTCTTATGTGTTTTTCGGGGATAAAAGCCCGTTGTCGTAGAATTCGATCCGCTAGGCCGCCCGCGTGTGCGAATTGCTGTTGGCATCACAACGTCCGTGAGTTTCGTTGGTGCTGTGCTTGAAATTGACAATCTGTCCATTTGCGAATGAATATGCTCCGAAGATTCACTCGGTTCAGCAATTTCTACATTGGTATCGGAAACGATACGAATGGTTTCGCAACGTACTTCTAAACCTCCGCGCCAAGCACCCAAGATTTGATTTAGCACTTCTACCTTGGTATCGAATCGTAAGTCGCACGATTTACTTGCTACATCAATCAGATCTGCCATTATAGTAGTTAATACCTTTCGTTTTTGAGGAACGGTTCGAACTTTCTTTCGGCGGGATGTCTCGACAATTCGATTTGGAGTTGGCTTATCTTCGATGTGGTTTGTTGCCAACGGCACGGCCGATCGGAATGAACGTTGATGTTGCTTTGCATACTCTTTCGTCAAACTTTCTTTGCACAACGTTTTGTCGAAGAGATTCATGCAAAAGTGCTTCCGGACAGCAAACATGTGCTTACAGGGTAACAACATTGATTGTCGGAATTGGCATCCACAATCGGAGGGCGTCGCTTTTATTGTTGTCTTCTTGAACTGGATGAGACATTCCTTCAATTCTTCATCGCACTTTACGAACGTTATCATTTCATGTTTATTCAACTCTTTTTGAACATCGCGAAAAGCATAATCGGTCAAGTACGTCAAATATTTTTCTTCGGAGCTGTCGTAAGTGCAAGCTGCGATTGGCCTTTTGAGAAATTGTTTCGCGGTCTTCATATCGGTTTCTTGATTCTGGGATTGGAGGAACTGGAAGAATCGATCGGCGAAGTGGTTTAGTGAACTATTGCGATGTACGACTTGTTTTATTTGCTTGTTCAAATTACCAGCGGTCATGCTGTAACAAGTCCATTCAGTTTTGATAGGATGCCAGTTCATGTCGAAATAGTCGACAACTACATCCGGAGCTTCCTCAAGAAACTGTTGATACAGCTCGTTGTATTCCTCGTCGGAAGAACTGTATGCCAGCCGCTCCAACATCTGGAGACAATTTTTTCGCGTAGCACTGTTGAGATTCATTCCTTTTTTAGACACGGCTCGGCTGAACGACTTGAGTGTGTGGAAGAGGCAAAGGTAGATTGGAACTCCCGGGAAAACTTCTTTCAACACGTTCCTTTCTACCATGTCTTTATCACCCATAAAGCAAGTAACTCTCGTGGCCGCCTCGGCATTCTGCTGTTTAAAAGTCTTCGCTACCCACTTCAAGGTTTCTGCATCTTCGGACGCCAATATCGCAACACCTACGATTTCTGCTCTTCCACTGCTGTCTTGAACCATGAAGATAAACAATGTGAAGTTCATGATGAATAGCTTATATGTTCCGTCTACGAAGACGATGCCTGCCCACGCTTTCATCGAATTTCTCATGTCTTCATTGCAAAAGAAGAGCCCTTTGAATTTGTTGTTCTCGTCCTGAAGTATTGAGACGTAACACCCTATATAAAGACAAAAAAAATTAACATATATATGATTACACGTATAAACATCATATTGAAGTCCTTAGGACCGAAGACATTGTGCAAACCTATCGAGTTTATGGGATAAACACAAAACAACATTATATGTGTCTATATTTACTTCGAGCAGACTGCTGAAGAAAATTGGGATTTTTACTCTACAATTCCCCAAACGAATCGTGAAAAAAGAACACGAATAAACGTTTGTGGCACAATTACTAGCGATTATATATTAAAGACCATAAAAGTGTAAATAAGTCTTCGAAATAATCCACGAAGAACAAAACCAAATAAACGCCCTGTAACTACCTAATTACTGTTACAGAACATTATATCGAATGAGTATTACATTTTATGTTTTCTACAATGTTTTGGCACCTTGCAAGCACAATTTGATCGCACATAGTGGTAAGTTTAATGCTTTGGGTTCTAATACACTCGAAGAATATCCCAAACGGATTTGAATTTTTCACACAGGAATCAGGTAAATCATGCATAAAGTATTTCTACCGCTAACCGTGTATCATAAAATACCAGTGATATCTTATGGAAAACCTAACAAAGAACTAGTATTATGCGATAAAATTTTAATTTGTGACTAAATTTGTAAACTTATCAATGCCAATAAAATTGATTGTGAATATTAGTTCCAATTTTTATTATTTATATTGATTAGTGTATAAAACGTGTATCTTTTGATGTATCAATCCGAAGGTTAATAGTCTATCGCATACTCAATAAAGGTATTATTCGTCAAACCTTCGTCTCACCATATTCGTCTTCTAGTAGGTGTACGAAAGCTGATAAGTCATTTTCATCGCCACTCTTCATTTTAGCTTTGATGTTCGCCAAGTCTTTGTACGTCACGAATTTTTTCTTGACTTTCTTCGCCAACTTGTTTTTAATCAATTTTGCATTCGCATCCAGTGCCATTAGCTTCTGAACTTCATTGTTGGTCTTCGGTGATAATCTCCTGTTTTCAGGTATCATATGATGCAACATCTACAAAAGGAAATTAAATTTTGATAGAAAACATACCAAAAAATAATTCAACTCATTAATGTCCCTAAATCCGTTTTGTCAATTTTCTGTAATATAAGTACGTAATGCTGTCCGCGAAAATGTAAAAAAAACTCCCTATAAGACCGTTACGTTTATCTTAGATTCGATATGGCCTTCATGCTTCAATTGCATGTTCGCAATCACGAGATGGGTCCTTTCTTTGTTGAGCTTCACTTGTATAAAAGCTGGACAGTCTCGCTTGAAAGTGCTGCAATTAATATGTGATATCAATGAGAACAATGATGTATTCCTATTCGATTTATTCGAATGTAGAGTATAAAAACGGATGAAGAATAGTGACCTGCTTTGTCGCTCGCCCTGTGTGACTGAGCGGACCTTCGTGCCGCCAAATTTACACGTGTAGACCACTTGCAGGTACTTCAGTCGCATCTTCGATTCAGGGGACATTTCCTCATCCTTGATATTGGAACTGGCAAGAGTCTTACTGTTCTTTATTGTGAACACCTCTTTTTCTTGCTCTTCATAGCGTTTCAAGAAAGATAAAAAATCATTGAAACTGGGAAATTCAGTTCCCTCGATGATCTCAATCGAACTAGAACTCGTTGCCATCTGTAAAAATCCGATCATTGACATCATTAATGTAGAATTTGTATTTAAAGAAAACAATTCGACTCAATTGAAAGTGGGTACAAATTTTAGATATTTCTATCATAATTAATGTCAAATATTATTATAATAGAAGTAATCTTTATCGTAAAAAACTCACCTTGGCCTGTAAAGGGACTGCAGCGATTATGAAAAAAATCCGTATTCACATGGTTAAGTATGTTCGGCGATGTCTCTGAAATCGTCGGTATCTCCGCTGGCCGACGATTTTCAAACGTTTATTCGTTTATTTATTCGTTATTATTATAAGTACAAAACCGCGAAAACTTTCTGCTCACAAACACGACCACTACAAACGGCAGTGAACACTGCTTTGGCAGTCCGTTCGAGATCACACCGTATTTCTGCTTTGGTGGTTATGTCATTATGTGTTTTGGGAAACCAAAATAAGAGACCGCAGAGTAACACCACCGGCTTGAGAATTTGAATTGTTGCAATCCGTTTGAAAATATTATTAATGAAAATTCTTTGAGAAAATTGTTCTTGAAATGTTTAGAATTAGGTAGTACTTTATTTCAACAAAGATTTCCAAATTCTTGTTCAACATATTGACCGTTAATGTTTTATTATGATTATGAACTTATAAAACTTTCACAAAGGACATAAAGTTTACCGATCGGACAGATAAGAATGCCGGGTTGGGTGACCACTGATTGGTTCGTTCTCTGCTCCTCGATTATTGGCTCTCGCAACCACACTGTTGCCACTGAATGGTTACTTCTGCTTTCCTGTGCGTCGGCGCATTTCAACGTCTTTATCTTCACGACTCGTATCATAGCATTGGCCGGCGCGGTTTTACTGTGGCCAATCCGGTTCTCCTTCAGTGTGGTGCTGAAGGCCCAGATTGATTGTTGAAGAAGATCTTCACAACTCATAACGGACAGCCTCGAGTAACACGTGCGTAGAGAAGTGTAGAAAGATTTTATACTTTGTTTATCGAGATTGCCCGGTGCTTTTTACGACGCATTAGATTACTATTAACGACAGCGGCATCGCTAAAAATTCATTTATCTAATTGTTAAAACATTGTAAATTCCCCGCGTGTTCACTATGGCGATGGAAATCCGCGTTGGGCAAATATTCAATTCTTATGAAGAAGTATCGTTCTTCATCGGCAAATATCAGAGGGAAACAGAACAACAATATTCGATAAAAAATTCGAAGCGAATCGATATTGTCTGTAAGAAAAAGGACTACAATCCACGCTTAGTATACGATGAAATATACTACAAGTGTACAAAGGCCGGCGTTTACGTGCCGAAGGGGAAGAATATCCGATCGAGAATGTAAGTATTCGAATTTTATTGTAAGTAGTCGTTTAGCATATTTTATGCCCGAAATCTTGTCATGTATTCTAATGACACTCAATAATACTCTTTAGATCAGGCAAAACTAATTGCCTGGCATGCATAACGTTCAGAGCTACGTCGTCGAAACAAGAATTGCGTATCACGAACGCAAACTTACAGCATAACCATGGCCCGGTAAGGCAACGAAAATGATTGATGAATACAACAGAATTGATCAAACTATTATTTTTCCACTTTTTTATCCCGATCTTATAGAATCCACCACCGTTGCGCCCAAAGCAAACTCGACTTCTCAACGTCGAAAGTGCGGCGGCAGTTGCACACAATGATACGCCAAAGGAAATGGATCATCTCGAACCTGAGAGTGTGGAATCTCTTGGAACTGACGAAGAGCTTGTCGTAGAGCCTTCAACCAAAAACTCTTCTACTGGAAGCTTCTCCGCTGGAAGCTCTTCAGCTGTTCGATCTTCAGCCTGTAGTGCGCCAGACACATCGGTAAGTTGAAAATTGAAGAATTTAACACTTATACATTCAAAATAAACAGTTCTATCCGACAAAGATTTTGTTACACAGGGAATGAGAATTTTGGGTCACCGATACAATTAAACAGCTTCGTCTAATAAAAATTAAGAAAAATGTCTCCTTCATTGAGCTTCGTCATAAATTTGTTGATTCGTTGATCTAAATAATTCTTCAGTTTTTTGCTGTGATACTGCGCACAGATTTTTTGGGTCAGAGATACAATTTGAAAGCTTCATCTCCTAAAAAAAATTGAGAAATGTCTCTTTCGCTGAGCTGTGTCATAGATTTGTTGATTCAGTGATCTAATTAATTAATTCAGTTATTCGCAGTTATATTACACAGAGATTTTTTTGGTCACCAATATAATCTGAAAGCTGCGCCTCCTAAAAAAATTAAAAAACGTCTCCTTCGTTAAGCTTCGTCATCAATTTGTCGATTCGTTGATCTAAATAAGTCAGTTATTTACTGTGATACTGTGCAGAGATTTTTTGAGTCAGCGAAACAATTTGAAAGCTTCGTCTACTAAAAAAATTGAAAAATGTCTCTGTTGTTGTGCACTGTCATAGATTTGTTGGTTCGTTGATATACTTAATTCACTTATTCGCTGTGATACTGCGCAGAGATTTTTTTGGGTCAGTGATTGAATTTGAAAGCTGTACCTACTAAAAAAATTGAAAAATGCCTCCTTCGTTAAGCTGTGTAATAGATTTGTTCATTCGTTGATCTAATTAATTCACTTATTTGCTATGATACTGAACAGAGATTTTTTTGGTCAGCGACACAATTTGAAAGCTTCATCTACTAAAAAAAATTGAGAAATGTCTCCTTCACTGGGCTGCGTCATAGATTTGTTGATTCAGTGATCTAATTAATTCTGTTATTCGCTGTCATACTGCATAGAGATTTTTTGGATCAGCGATATAATCTGAAAGCTGCGCCTACTAAAAAAATTGAAAAATGTCTCCATTGTTGACCTGTGTCATAGACTTATGGTTTCATGAATCCAAGTAATTCAGCTATTCGCTGTTCTTCAATGATTTTGTTGCGACCAGGATGAGACCGCACAAAGTTTTTTTGATACAGGAATACAATTTGAAAACTGCGACTACAAAAAAATATCTTCATTCAACTACGTCACAGATTTATTATTTCATTAATTCGATCAGTTGGGTTCTTTGCGGTTATTCAAGGATTTCGTTACGAAGAGAATGAGAATTCACATAGTTTTTTTGGTTCTGTGATACAATCTATAATCTGTGACTAGTGGAAAACATTTATTGGTACCTTCTTCGTTGAAATGCAGTTCACATTATCATAAGTAAACGGCTAGTCAAAGAAAGACAGTTGAAGTATCAGCTAGCATAACATGGTTTAAGAGTAAATTTGAGAAGACAAATTTTCATGAAATATGATATAAAAACGTTTTCTTTTGAAGTTGTTCGGCGACAACGGTTCGCCGGAATCCACTACAACTAAAGAAGCTACTGGGATCACAAACACCTTTGAAGACATCAGCATCAACGGTTCTACATCGAACTCATCTCAACCATCAGCAAGCCTACGAAGAATTGTATGGAATTATTACTTGAATACGAGAATTGAATAACGGTTATAAGACTAGATTGTATAAATAATGTTCTGGAATTTTTTTCAGGGATCGCCTACGAGCAAGAAATATGAAGAGACCGGGAATAAACACGAAATGCACGTTGGAGACGATATGGAGATTTTGGAAGAAATTAATCAACATAACGATGAGGATTCAGCATCGATTAATCTCGAAGCATCGGTAACTTACATCTTCAGAGAATGGGATGGAGAGAATTCTCTAATTTATACTTTAATTGAAAATGATTTATTCCTGTAAGGTATCCTCTTTACAATCTTACTCAAGACAACTTTTCCTTTCAGCAAAATGTCGGATCCAACGCAGAAACTACAAGTACAGCGGAGGCTTCGGGTCCCGCTGAACCAACAGCTGAAGCTGTAGATCTAAAAAATATCGTGTTGCCACAAAATGTTTCGAGAGGTAGGCCGAAAGGACGTGTCTTGACAGCTATTGGGCTTCCGAAAAAGCCCAATAAACCCATTGCATTCACTAAGAAATCCGTTGACATGAAGAAAAAACAAATCTTGCAGTGGTTCGTTCCGCGCGAAAATATAGAGTTATTTGAATGGACAGTCTAAAATTGGTCTCGCACAGGTGAGCCATGTAAAAGTTAGCAGTCTGTGCGACGCAACGGCGAGCGATGTTGTAGACCTCGTGCTCGTGCAACCATACTTCACACCCGAGGCATTCAAAAAGCTAAAACGAATAATTAGCCAGAAAAAAAAGAACGGTCTGTTGAGTTGTACCATCTGCAAACAATCGTTGAGTAACAATGGCATCGAGTGCGACTGTTGTTTGTTGTGGCACGATTTCGAATGTGTGGGGATCAGCAGAGCGCCAAAATCATCCAGCGCGTGGTTCTGCCCGGGATGTTTGACTAAATAGGGAATATTCGTGATAATCGAATGGACATAGTAGAATTTGTGCGAATAATCATTCAATCTAGCTCGGTTTTTCACATGTTCTTTTTCACGTGTTCTTTTTCTCACATACGTACAATAACGCACGTACGTAATATCGCTCCGATAACAGTACGTCAACTTCGAGCTAATTTCATTCATTTATTTTTTTATCCGAGACCTTTGAAACCGGAAATAATCTTTTATCCGCGACTGTTCTATGATTTCGTTAACATTTTTCTAACAACAAATCGATGCGAGGGCACAGTATCAGCATCTCTATTTTCATTCGATACATGCAGTCAGATTCACATGATGACACGAACAAAGTTGTCATTCCTAGCAGTCAATAATTCTGAATCTTTATATGTTTTATTTTCATTTTAGACATTTTCAGCAGCAACTTTAGTAATTTAAGCGCTTTATTAAATTGTCTAATGACATTAACAACAGCTCTCCTTCGACAACGCTAATGCATGTAAAGAATCAAACTCGTGAGCGAGAATAGATAACGCATTTTTATTTTGATAAACATAGTCTGTTCATACGATAAAAAAAGTTATGATTCGATTCGATTTATAATCATTAGGATTTATATTCCATTCAATTTTTTTAAAGATTCAACTTGAATTATAATCATTATGCTTTATTTTTCACTCAACAGCGCTTTGTTGAACCGTTTAATCACAAACAAACTCTCGAGCGAGGATAATTATCGCATTTTTATTTTACTTTAATAAACGTAGTCTGTTCATACGAAAGCAGGATTTAAAAAAAGCTGTAATTCAATTTGAATTATATTAATTATGGAGTAATTTTCTATTATTATTTTTATCAAAAGTTTTCAGAAACTTCAGAAACATTGAACCGCTTGTATCGGACATTTGATTTTAAGTTTATGTATGCGATCTTTTTGAATGATGTACAAGGATTAATGATGAAAAAATTCGTTCTTGTGGAAATTAATAAAGAGATTGGGCATCATAAAATGTGTTATTGATTACTGATCATTCCTTACTATCATGATTGATTACTTGTTTATTATCATCACAGTAGCTAATCGATCGCATTATGAATCTGTTCCGACATGGGTGCCGACAAGGTCCGACAAAAATATTTGTCCTCAATCTTGCTGGTTGTAAAGTATCTTATTTACTAATATGTTCATGGGTGAAGCCAATTCATAACTAATTCAATAACAATTAATTATGTGCTACCCCAATCAATTGAACTAATTGCAGTCAGGGGAAATCAGCCTGTGACTGCTGAGGGATCCATGTTACACTAATATCAGTGTTCGATTAAATTATTCGACGTATGCAATCCTTATCATCAGTTAATTGCCGTCAGGGGAAATAAACCTGTGACTGCAAGGTTTAGATTTCCTACTACTAGTTTTCGTTTCATGGTCCCGGCAGTGTACGCAAGAACTTACAACTCAACTGGTGCAATGTTGACAGGAATTCAGAGTTTCAATAATAATGCAGCATAGGCGGTAATGATTAACGGTCGTCATTGCAGTCAGGGGAAATATTCCTGTGACTGCAAGGAGTCGTTATTGCTGACTGATTGACTTACGAGAAAATTGAATCTTCCTAACGCTGCTCTATCGCTAATTTCGCAAGCTGATATGAGTGTTCGATTAAATTATTCGACGTACCCAATCCTTATCATCAGTTCGAATTGCAGTCAGGGGAAATATACCTGTGACTGCAAGGATTAGATGTTCTACTACTCGTCTTCTTTTGATGGTTCTGACAGTGCACACAATAATTATTGACGCAGCTAGTTGATCGATAACAGAAATTCATAAAAATTCAATAATAATGCAGCGTAGGCAGTAACGATTAACGGTTGTCATTGCAGTTAGGGGAAATAATCCTGTGACTGCACGGAATCGTTATCGCTTAGTGATTGACGTTCGAAGAATGTTCTTGGCACTACCGTCCCACTGATTCAACGAGCTGATATCATTGTTCGATTGAATTATTCGACGTACGCAATCCTTATCATCAGTTCAAATTGCAGTCAGGGGAAATAAACCTGTGACTGCAAGGTTTAAATGTTCTACTACTAGTTTTTGTTTCATGGTTCCGGCAGTGTACGCAAGAACTGACAACTCAACTGGTTCTATGTTGACGGGAATTCATAGTTTCAATACTAATGCAGCATAGGCGGTAATGATTAACGGTCGTCATTGCAGTCAGGAGAAATATTCCTGTGACTGCAAGGATTAGATGTTCTGCTACTGGTCGTCTTTTGATGGTTCTGACAGTGCACACAATAATTATTGACGCAGCTAGTTGATCGATAACAGAAATTCATAAAAATTCAATAATAATGCAGCGTAGGCAGTAACGATTAACGGTTGTCATTGCAGTTAGGGGAAATAATCCTGTGACTGCAAGGAATCGTTATCGCTCAGTGATTGACGTTCGAAGAATGTTCTTGGCACTACCGTCCCACTGATTCGATAAGCTGATATCAGTGTTCGATTAAATTATTCGACGTATGCAATGCTTATCATTAGTTCTAATTGCCGTCAGGGGAAATAAACCTGTGACTGCAAGGTTTAGATGTTCTACTACTAGTCTTCGGTTCATGGTTCCAGCAGTGCACACAATAATTATTGACGAAACTAGTTGACTGATAACAGAAATTCATAAAAATTCAATAATAATGCAGCGTAGGCAGTAACGATTAACGGTTGTCATTGCAGTTAGGGGAAATAATCCTGTGACTGCAAGGAATCGTTATCGCTCAGTGATTGACGTTCGAAGAATGTTCTTGGCAGTACCGTCCCACTGATTCAACGAGCTGATATCATTGTTCGATTGAATTATTCAATGTACGTAATCCTTATCATCTGTTCAAATTGCAGTCACGGAAAATAAACCTGTGACTGCAAAGTTTAGATGCTCTACTACTCGTCTTCTTTTGATGGTTCTGACAGTGTACACAATAATTGTTGACGCAACTGGATCACTGATAACAGAAATTCATAAACTTGCAATAATAATGTCGCGTAGGCAGTAATGATTAACGATTAACATTGCAGTCAGGAGAAATATTCCTGTAACTGCAAGATATCTTGTACTCACAGACTCTATGTATCGTGGAACTATGATCCACGTTGAAGTGACCCGATAAATTCAAGATCTACCTCGAAGGTCCCGTGAATGCATCGTTATATCTACGGATCACTTGCCCGTGGATCAGACTGCGCCACTTGATTGCCAGTATTATCGGCCAACAAATCCTATGTCTCCACGCCCCGTGCTTTTATGAATATCGACGGGTTGCCCGTGCCATTACGCGCATCCACGGCAACCCGTACTTGTAATGGTTCACCCGTCCATATACAAGTGCTTCTACCCGTGCTTCTAGTGGTTGGCCGAATCGGCCACCAGTGGCACCCCCGTGTATTCACGGGGGTGCCTAGGGATTTTTTTGTATTCACGGGTCATGCCGTGTCTCGAGATACATCTACGGGCTTTGCGAGTCAATTACCGACAGTTCCCGTGTATGTATCTACGTCCACGGGTACCCGTGTCCCACCCGTGCGGCGTGCGAATAGCAACACCGTTCGATATAAACCGACTTTGCATTCGATGGGGGCTTGTTTGGCGGTTAGAAACGCATGAACCTTGCGTTTTTACGTAAAAATAACCCTTTTTGATCGCGTATTTCGAGTTGAAACCCCTACAGCCGAAACAAAACGCAAAAGTTCGTTTTCAATACAAAGCGACGTTCCATTCGATGGAGGCTTGTTTGGCGGTTCGAAATGCATGAATCTTGCTTATTTACGTAAAACTAATGGTTTTTGATCTGAAAATGCGCCCTGGAGCGCCTACAGCTATAGCAAAACGCTAATGTTCGATTTCGATATAAAGCCATCTTGCATCCAACGGCGGATTGTCTGGCAGTTAGAATCGCATGAATCTTGCGAATTTACGTAAAAATAAGGCTTTTTGATCTCGCATTACGAGACGAAACGCCTACAGCCGAAGCAAAGCGCAAATGTTCGATTTCGATATAAACCGACTTTGCATTCGATGGGGGCTTGTTTGGCGGTTAAAAACGCATGAACCTTGCGTTTTTACGTAAAAATAACCCTTTTTGATCTCGTATTTCGAGCTGAAACCCCTACAGCCGAAACAAAACGCAAAAGTTCGATTTCAATACAAAGCGACGTTCCATTCGATGGAGGCTTGTTTGGCGGTTCGAAATGCATGAATCTTGCTTATTTACGTAAAACTAATGGTTTTTGATCTGAAAATGCGCCCTGGAGCGCCTACAGCTATAGCAAAACGCTAATGTTCGATTTCGATATAAAGCGATCTTGCATCCAACGGCGGATTGTCTGGCAGCTAGAATCGCATGAATCTTGCGTATTTACGTGAAAATAAGGCTTTTTGATCTCGCATTACGAGCTGGAACGCCTACAGCCGAAGCCAAACGCAAATGTTCAATTTCGATATAAACCGACTTTGCATTCGATGGGGGCTTGTTTGGCGATTCGAAATGCATGAATCTTGCTTATTTACGTAAAACTATGCCTTTTTGATCTCGCATTACGAGCTGGAAGGCCTACAGCCGAAGCAATGCGCAAATGTTCGATTTCGATATAAACCGACTTTGCATTCGATGGAGGCTTGTTTGGCGGTTCGAAATGCATGAATGATGCTTATTTACGTAAAACTAATGGTTTTTGATCTGAAAATGCGCCCTGGAGCGCCTACAGCTATAGCAAAACGCTAATGTTCGATTTCGATATAAAGCGATCTTGCATCCAACGGCGGATTGTCTGGCAGTTAGAATCGCATGAATCTTGCGAATTTACGTAAAAATAAGGCTTTTTGATCTCGCATTACGAGCTGAAACGCCTTCAGCCGAAGCAAAGCGAAAGTGTTCGATTTCGATATAAACCGACTTTGCATTCGTTGTGGACTTGTTTGGCCGTTAGAAACGCAGGAATCTTGCTTATTTACGTAAAACTAAGCCTTTTTGATCTCTCATTACGAGCTGGAACGCCTACAGCCGAAGCGAAACGCAAATGTTCGATTTCTATATAAAGCGACTTTGCTTTCGAAGGAAGCTTGTTTGGCGGTTCAAAACCCATGAATATTGCGTAGTTACGTAAAACTAATGGTTTTTCGTGTTAAAATACGCCCTGGAGCGCCTACAGCTGTAACAAAACGCTAATGTTCGATTTCTATATAAAGCGACTTTGCAACCGACGGGGGATTGTCTGGCAGCTAGAATCGCATGAATCTTGCGAATTTACGTAAAAATAAGGCTTTTTGATCTCGCATTACGAGCTGAAACGCCTACAGCCGAAGCAAAGCGCAAATGTTCGATTTCGAGATAAACCGACTGCATTCGATGTGGGCTTGTTTGACCGTTAGAAACGCAGGAATCTTGCTTATTTACGTAAAACTAAGCCTTTTTGATCTTTCATTACGAGCTGGAACGCCTACAACCGAAGCGAAACGCAAATGTTCGATTTTTATATAAACCGACTTTGCTTTCGATGGGGGCGTGTTTGGCGGTTCGAAACGCATGAATATTGCGTATCCACGTAAAACTAATGGTTTTTCATGTTAAAATACGCCCTGGAGCGCCTACAGCTGTAACAAAACGCTAATGTTCGATTTCTATATAAAGCGACTTTGCAACCGACGGGGGATTGTCTGGCAGCTAGAATCGCATGAATCTTGCGAATTTACGTAAAAATAAGGCTTTTTGATCTCGCATTACGAGCTGAAACGCCTACAGCCGAAGCAAAGCGCAAATGTTCGATTTCAATACAAAGCGACGTTGCATTCGATAGGGGCTTGTTTAGCGGTTCGATATGCATGAATCTTGCTTATTTACGTATAACTAAGCCTTTTTATCTGGCATTACGAGCTGGAACGCCTACAGCCGAAGCAATGCGCAAATGTTCGATTTCGATAAAAACCGAATTTGCATTCATTGGGGGCTGGTTTTGAGGTTCGAAACGCCTGAATATTGCGTATTTACGTGAAACTAATGGTTTTTTTTATCTCAAAATACGCCCTGCAGCGCCTACAGCTATAACAAAACGCTAATGTTCGATTTCTATATAAAGCGACTTTGCATCCGACGGGGGATTGTCTGGCAGCTAGAATCACATGAATCTTGCGTATTTACGTAAAAATAAGGCTTTTTGATCTCGCATTACGAGCTGGAACGCCTACAGCCGAGGCCAAACGCAAATGTTTGATTTCAATATAAAGAGACTTTGCATTCGATGGGGGCGTGTTTGGCGGTTCGAAACGCATGAATCTTGCTTATTTACGTAAAACTAAGCCTTTTTGATCTCGCGTTACGAGCTGGAACGCCTACAGCCGAAGCAAAGCGCAAATGTTCAATTTCGATATAAACCGACTTTGCATTCGATTGGGGCTTGTTTGGCGAATCGAAACGCATGAATCTCGCGTATTTACGTAAAACTAACGGTATTTGATCTCACAATACGACCTGGAACGTCTACAGCTACTGCAAAACGCTAATGTTCGATTTGTATATAAAGTGACTTTGCATTCGATGGGAGCTTGTTTGGTGGATCGATACGCATGAATCTTGCGTATTTACGTAAAACTAACGTTTTTTATCTCAAAATACGCCCTGAAGCGCCTACAGCTATAACAAAACACAAATGTTCGATCCCGATATAAAGCAACTTTGCATTCGATGGGGGCTGGTTTGGAGGTTCGAAATGCATGAATATTGCGTATTTACGTAAAACGAATGGTTTTTTATCTCAAAATACGCCCTACAGCGCCTACAGCTATAACAAAACGCTAATGGTCAATTTCTATATAAAGCGACTTTGCATCCGACGGGGGATTGTCTGGCAGCTAGAATCGCATGAATCTTGCGTATTTACGTGAAAATAAGGCTTTTTGATCTCATATTTCGAGCTGAAACGCCTACAGCCGAAGCAAAGCGCAAATTTCCGATTTCAATACAAAGCGACTTTGCATTCGATGGGGGCTTGTTCGGCGGATAGAAACGCATGAATATTGCGTATCTACGTAAAACTAATGGTTTTTTATGTTAAAATACGCCCTGGAGCGTCTACAGCTATAACGAAACGCTAATTTACGATTTCTATATAAAGCGACTTTGCATCCGACGGGGGATTGCCTGGTAGCTAGAATCGCATGAATCTTGCGTATTTACGTGAAAATAAGGCTTTTTGATCTCGTATTTCGAGCTGAAACGCCTACAGCCGAAGGAAAGCGCAAATTTCCGATTTCAATACAAAGCGACGTTGCATTCGAGGTGGGCTTGTTTGGCGGTTAGAAACGCATGAATCTTGCTTATTCACGTAAAGCTAAGCCTTTTTGATCTCGCGTTACGAGCTGGAACGCCTACAGCCGAAGCAATTCGCTAATGTTCGATTTCGATATAAACCGACTTTGCATTCGATGGGGGCTGGTTTGGAGGTTCGAAATGCATGAATATTGCGTATTTACGTAAAACGAATGGTTTTTTTATCTCAAAATACGCCCTGCAGCGCCTACAGCTATAACAAAACGCTAATGGTCGATTTCTATATAAAGCGACTTTGCATCCGACGGGGGATTGTCTGGCAGCTAAAATCGCATGAATCTTGCGTTTTTACGTAAAAATAAGGCTTTTTGATCTCGTATTTCGAGCTGAAACCCCTACAGCCGAAGCAAAACGCAAAAGTTCGATTTCAATACAAAGCGACGTTCCATTCGATGGAGGCTTGTTTGGTGGTACGAAATGCATGAATCTTGCTTATTTACGTAAAACTAAGCCTTTTTATCTGGCATTACGAGCTGGAACGCATAGAGCCGAAGCAATGCGCAAATGTTCGATTTCGATATAAGCCGACTTTGCATTCGATGGGGGTTTGTTTGGCGGTGAGAAACGCATGAATCTTGCTTATTCACGTAACGCTAAGCCTTTTTTATCTCGCATTACCAGCTGGAACGCCTACAGCTGAAGCGAAACGCAAATGTTCGATTTCTATATAAAGCGGCTTTCCTTTCGATGGGGCTGGTTTGCCGGTTCGAAATGCATGAATCTTGCTTATTTACGTGAAACTAAGGTTTCCTGATCTCGCATTACGAGCTGGAACGCCTACAGCCGATGCGATGCGCAAATTTTCGATTTCGCTCTACATCGACTTTGCATTCGATGGGGGCTTGTTTGGCGGTTCGAAACGCATGAATCTTGCATATTTACGTAAAACTAATGGTTTTTGATCTCAAAATACGCCCTGGAGCGCCTACAGCCGAAGCAAAACGCAAATGCTCGATTTAAATACAAAGCGACGTTGCATTTGATGGGGGCTGGTTTGGAGGTTCGAAACTCATGAATATTGCGTATCTACGTAAAACTAAGGGTTTTTTATGTTAAAATACGCCCTGGAGCGTCTACAGCTATAACGAAACGCTCATTTTCGATTTCGCATTCGATGTGGGCTTGTTTGGCCGTTAGAAACGCAGGAATCTTGCTTATTTACGTAAAAATAAGGCTTTTTGATCTCGCATTACGAGCTGAAACGCCTTCAGCCGAAGCAAAGCGAAAATGTTCGATTTCGATATAAACCGACTTTGCATTCGTTGTGGACTTGTTTGGCCGTTAGAAACTCAGGAATCTTGCTTATTTACGTAAAAATAAGCCTTTTAAATCTTTCATTACGAGCTGGAACGCCTACAGCCGAAGCGAAACGCAAATGTTCGATTTCTATATAAAGCGACTTTGCTTTCGATGGGGGCGTGTTTGGCAGTTAGAATCGCATGAATCTTGCGAATTTACGTAAAAATAAGCCTTTTTGATCTCGCATTACGAGCTGGAACGCCTACAGCCGAAGCAATGCGCAAATGTTCGATTTCGATAAATACCGAATTTGCATTCAATGGGGGCTGGTTTGGAGGTTCGAAACGCATGAATATTGCGTATTTACGTAAAACTAATGGTTTTTTTTATCTCAAAATACGCCCTGGAGCGCCTACAGCTGTAACAAAACGCTAATGTTCGATTTCTATATAAAGCGACTTTGCAACCGACGGGGGATTGTCTGGCAGCTAGAATCGCATGAATCTTGCGTATTTACGTGAAAATAAGGCTTTTTGATCTCGCATTACGAGCTGGAACGCCTACAGCCGAAGCCAAACGCAAATGTTTGATTTCAATATAAAGAGACTTTGCATTCGATGGGGGCGTGTTTGGCGGTTCGAAACGCATGAATCTTGCTTATTTACGTAAAACTCAGCCTTTTTGTCTGGCATTACGAGCTGGAACGCATAGAGCCGAAGCAATGCGCAAATGTTCGATTTCGATATAAGCCGACTTTGCATTCGATGGGGGTTTGTTTGGCGGTGAGAAACGCATGAATCTTGCTTATTCACGTAACGCTAAGCCTTTTTTATCTCGCATTACCAGCTGGAACGCCTACAGCTGAAGCGAAACGCAAATGTTCGATTTCTATATAAAGCGGCTTTCCTTTCGATGGGGCTGGTTTGCCGGTTCGAAATGCATGAATCTTGCTTATTTACGTAAAACTAATGGTTTTTGATCTGAAAATGCGCCCTGGAGCGCCTACAGCTATAGCAAAACGCTAATGTTCGATTTCGATATAAAGCGATCTTGCATCCAACGGCGGATTGTCTGGCAGTTAGAATCGCATGAATCTTGCGAATTTACGTAAAAATAAGGCTTTTTGATCTCGCATTACGAGCTGAAACGCCTTCAGCCGAAGCAAAGCGAAAGTGTTCGATTTCGATATAAACCGACTTTGCATTCGTTGTGGACTTGTTTGGCCGTTAGAAACGCAGGAATCTTGCTTATTTACGTAAAACTAAGCCTTTTTGATCTCTCATTACGAGCTGGAACGCCTACAGCCGAAGCGAAACGCAAATGTTCGATTTCTATATAAAGCGACTTTGCTTTCGAAGGAAGCTTGTTTGGCGGTTCAAAACCCATGAATATTGCGTAGCTACGTAAAACTAATGGTTTTTCATGTTAAAATACGCCCTGGAGCGCCTACAGCTGTAACAAAACGCTAATGTTCGATTTCTATATAAAGCGACTTTGCAACCGACGGGGGATTGTCTGGCAGCTAGAATCGCATGAATCTTGCGAATTTACGTAAAAATAAGGCTTTTTGATCTCGCATTACGAGCTGAAACGCCTACAGCCGAAGCAAAGCGCAAATGTTCGATTTCGAGATAAACCGACTGCATTCGATGTGGGCTTGTTTGACCGTTAGAAACGCAGGAATCTTGCTTATTTACGTAAAAATAAGCCTTTTTGATCTTTCATTACGAGCTGGAACGCCTACAACCGAAGCGAAACGCAAATGTTCGATTTTTATATAAACCGACTTTGCTTTCGATGGGGGCGTGTTTGGCGGTTCGAAACGCATGAATATTGCGTATCCACGTAAAACTAATGGTTTTTCATGTTAAAATACGCCCTGGAGCGCCTACAGCTGTAACAAAACGCTAATGTTCGATTTCTATATAAAGCGACTTTGCAACCGACGGGGGATTGTCTGGCAGCTAGAATCGCATGAATCTTGCGTATTTACGTGAAAATAAGGCTTTTTGATCTCGCATTACGAGCTGGAACGCCTACAGCCGAAGCCAAACGCAAATGTTTGATTTCAATATAAAGAGACTTTGCATTCGATGGGGGCGTGTTTGGCGGTTCGAAACGCATGAATCTTGCTTATTTACGTAAAACTAAGCCTTTTTGATCTCGCGTTACGAGCTGGAACGCCTACAGCCGAAGCAAAGCGCAAATGTTCAATTTCGATATAAACCGACTTTGCATTCGATGGGGGCTTGTTTGGCGATTCGCAATGCATGAATCTTGCTTATTTACGTAAAACTATGCCTTTTTGATCTCGCATTACGAGCTGGAAGGCCTACAGCCGAAGCAATGCGTAAATGTTCGATTTCGATATAAACCGACTTTGCATTCGATGGGGGCTTGTTTGGCGGTTAGAAACGCATGAACCTTGCGTTTTTACGTAAAAATAACCCTTTTTGATCGCGTATTTCGAGTTGAAACCCCTACAGCCGAAACAAAACGCAAAAGTTCGTTTTCAATACAAAGCGACGTTCCATTCGATGGAGGCTTGTTTGGCGGTTCGAAATGCATGAATCTTGCTTATTTACGTAAAACTATGCCTTTTTGATCTCGCATTACGAGCTGGAAGGCCTACATCCGAAGCAATGCGCAAATGTTCGATTTCGATATAAACCGACTTTGCATTCGATGGGGGCGTGTTTGGCGGTTCGAAACGCATGAATCTTGCTTATTTACGTAAAACTAAGCCTTTTTGATCTCGCGTTACGAGCTGGAACGCCTACAGCCGAAGCAAAGCGCAAATGTTCAATTTCGATATAAACCGACTTTGCATTCGATGGGGGCTTGTTTGGCGATTCGAAATGCATGAATCTTGCTTATTTACGTAAAACTATGTCTTTTTGATCTCGCATTACGAGCTGGAAGGCCTACAGCCGAAGCAATGCGCAAATGTTCGATTTCGATATAAACCGACTTTGCATTCGATGGGGGCTTGTTTGGCGGTTCAAAACGCATGAACCTTGCGTTTTTACGTAAAAATAACCCTTTTTGTTCTCGTATTTCGAGCTGAAACCCCTACAGCCGAAACAAAACGCAAAAGTTCGATTTCAATACAAAGCGACGTTCCATTCGATGGAGGCTTGTTTGGCGGTTCGAAATGCATGAATCTTGCTTATTTACGTAAAACTAATGGTTTTTGATCTGAAAATGCGCCCTGGAGCGCCTACAGCTATAGCAAAACGCTAATGTTCGATTTCGATATAAAGCGATCTTGCATCCAACGGCGGATTGTCTGGCAGCTAGAATCGCATGAATCTTGCGTATTTACGTGAAAATAAGGCTTTTTGATCTCGCATTACGAGCTGGAACGCCTACAGCCGAAGCCAAACGCAAATGTTTGATTTCAATATAAAGAGACTTTGCATTCGATGGGGGCGTGTTTGGCGGTTCGAAACGCATGAATCTTGCTTATTTACGTAAAACTAAGCCTTTTTGATCTCGCGTTACGAGCTGGAACGCCTACAGCCGAAGCAAAGCGCAAATGTTCAATTTCGATATAAACCGACTTTGCATTCGATGGGGGCTTGTTTGGCGATTCGAAATGCATGAATCTTGCTTATTTACGTAAAACTATGCCTTTTTGATCTCGCATTACGAGCTGGAAGGCCTACAGCCGAAGCAATGCGCAAATGTTCGTTTTCGATATAAACCGACTTTGCATTCGATGGAGGCTTGTTTGGCGGTTCGAAATGCATGAATGATGCTTATTTACGTAAAACTAATGGTTTTTGATCTGAAAATGCGCCCTGGAGCGCCTACAGCTATAGCAAAACGCTAATGTTCGATTTCGATATAAAGCGATCTTGCATCCAACGGCGGATTGTCTGGCAGTTAGAATCGCATGAATCTTGCGAATTTACGTAAAAATAAGGCTTTTTGATCTCGCATTACGAGCTGAAACGCCTTCAGCCGAAGCAAAGCGAAAGTGTTCGATTTCGATATAAACCGACTTTGCATTCGTTGTGGACTTGTTTGGCCGTTAGAAACGCAGGAATCTTGCTTATTTACGTAAAACTAAGCCTTTTTGATCTCTCATTACGAGCTGGAACGCCTACAGCCGAAGCGAAACGCAAATGTTCGATTTCTATATAAAGCGACTTTGCTTTCGAAGGAAGCTTGTTTGGCGGTTCAAAACCCATGAATATTGCGTAGCTACGTAAAACTAATGGTTTTTCATGTTAAAATACGCCCTGGAGCGCCTACAGCTGTAACAAAACGCTAATGTTCGATTTCTATATAAAGCGACTTTGCAACCGACGGGGGATTGTCTGGCAGCTAGAATCGCATGAATCTTGCGAATTTACGTAAAAATAAGGCTTTTTGATCTCGCATTACGAGCTGAAACGCCTACAGCCGAAGCAAAGCGCAAATGTTCGATTTCGAGATAAACCGACTGCATTCGATGTGGGCTTGTTTGACCGTTAGAAACGCAGGAATCTTGCTTATTTACGTAAAACTAAGCCTTTTTGATCTTTCATTACGAGCTGGAACGCCTACAACCGAAGCGAAACGCAAATGTTCGATTTTTATATAAACCGACTTTGCTTTCGATGGGGGCGTGTTTGGCGGTTCGAAACGCATGAATATTGCGTATCCACGTAAAACTAATGGTTTTTCATGTTAAAATACGCCCTGGAGCGCCTACAGCTGTAACAAAACGCTAATGTTCGATTTCTATATAAAGCGACTTTGCAACCGACGGGGGATTGTCTGGCAGCTAGAATCGCATGAATCTTGCGTATTTACGTGAAAATAAGGCTTTTTGATCTCGCATTACGAGCTGGAACGCCTACAGCCGAAGCCAAACGCAAATGTTTGATTTCAATATAAAGAGACTTTGCATTCGATGGGGGCGTGTTTGGCGGTTCGAAACGCATGAATCTTGCTTATTTACGTAAAACTAAGCCTTTTTGATCTCGCGTTACGAGCTGGAACGCCTACAGCCGAAGCAAAGCGCAAATGTTCAATTTCGATATAAACCGACTTTGCATTCGATGGGGGCTTGTTTGGCGATTCGAAATGCATGAATCTTGCTTATTTACGTAAAACTATGCCTTTTTGATCTCGCATTACGAGCTGGAAGGCCTACAGCCGAAGCAATGCGCAAATGTTCGTTTTCGATATAAACCGACTTTGCATTCGATGGAGGCTTGTTTGGCGGTTCGAAATGCATGAATGATGCTTATTTACGTAAAACTAATGGTTTTTGATCTGAAAATGCGCCCTGGAGCGCCTACAGCTATAGCAAAACGCTAATGTTCGATTTCGATATAAAGCGATCTTGCATCCAACGGCGGATTGTCTGGCAGTTAGAATCGCATGAATCTTGCGAATTTACGTAAAAATAAGGCTTTTTGATCTCGCATTACGAGCTGAAACGCCTTCAGCCGAAGCAAAGCGAAAGTGTTCGATTTCGATATAAACCGACTTTGCATTCGTTGTGGACTTGTTTGGCCGTTAGAAACGCAGGAATCTTGCTTATTTACGTAAAACTAAGCCTTTTTGATCTCTCATTACGAGCTGGAACGCCTACAGCCGAAGCGAAACGCAAATGTTCGATTTCTATATAAAGCGACTTTGCTTTCGAAGGAAGCTTGTTTGGCGGTTCAAAACCCATGAATATTGCGTAGCTACGTAAAACTAATGGTTTTTCATGTTAAAATACGCCCTGGAGCGCCTACAGCTGTAACAAAACGCTAATGTTCGATTTCTATATAAAGCGACTTTGCAACCGACGGGGGATTGTCTGGCAGCTAGAATCGCATGAATCTTGCGAATTTACGTAAAAATAAGGCTTTTTGATCTCGCATTACGAGCTGAAACGCCTACAGCCGAAGCAAAGCGCAAATGTTCGATTTCGAGATAAACCGACTGCATTCGATGTGGGCTTGTTTGACCGTTAGAAACGCAGGAATCTTGCTTATTTACGTAAAACTAAGCCTTTTTGATCTTTCATTACGAGCTGGAACGCCTACAACCGAAGCGAAACGCAAATGTTCGATTTTTATATAAACCGACTTTGCTTTCGATGGGGGCGTGTTTGGCGGTTCGAAACGCATGAATATTGCGTATCCACGTAAAACTAATGGTTTTTCATGTTAAAATACGCCCTGGAGCGCCTACAGCTGTAACAAAACGCTAATGTTCGATTTCTATATAAAGCGACTTTGCAACCGACGGGGGATTGTCTGGCAGCTAGAATCGCATGAATCTTGCGTATTTACGTGAAAATAAGGCTTTTTGATCTCGCATTACGAGCTGGAACGCCTACAGCCGAAGCCAAACGCAAATGTTTGATTTCAATATAAAGAGACTTTGCATTCGATGGGGGCGTGTTTGGCGGTTCGAAACGCATGAATCTTGCTTATTTACGTAAAACTAAGCCTTTTTGATCTCGCGTTACGAGCTGGAACGCCTACAGCCGAAGCAAAGCGCAAATGTTCAATTTCGATATAAACCGACTTTGCATTCGATGGGGGCTTGTTTGGCGATTCGCAATGCATGAATCTTGCTTATTTACGTAAAACTATGCCTTTTTGATCTCGCATTACGAGCTGGAAGGCCTACAGCCGAAGCAATGCGTAAATGTTCGATTTCGATATAAACCGACTTTGCATTCGATGGGGGCTTGTTTGGCGGTTAGAAACGCATGAACCTTGCGTTTTTACGTAAAAATAACCCTTTTTGATCGCGTATTTCGAGTTGAAACCCCTACAGCCGAAACAAAACGCAAAAGTTCGTTTTCAATACAAAGCGACGTTCCATTCGATGGAGGCTTGTTTGGCGGTTCGAAACGCATGAATCTTGCTTATTTACGTAAAACTATGCCTTTTTGATCTCGCATTACGAGCTGGAAGGCCTACATCCGAAGCAATGCGCAAATGTTCGATTTCGATATAAACCGACTTTGCATTCGATGGGGGCGTGTTTGGCGGTTCGAAACGCATGAATCTTGCTTATTTACGTAAAACTAAGCCTTTTTGATCTCGCGTTACGAGCTGGAACGCCTACAGCCGAAGCAAAGCGCAAATGTTCAATTTCGATATAAACCGACTTTGCATTCGATGGGGGCTTGTTTGGCGATTCGAAATGCATGAATCTTGCTTATTTACGTAAAACTATGCCTTTTTGATCTCGCATTACGAGCTGGAAGGCCTACAGCCGAAGCAATGCGCAAATGTTCGATTTCGATATAAACCGACTTTGCATTCGATGGGGGCTTGTTTGGCGGTTAAAAACGCATGAACCTTGCGTTTTTACGTAAAAATAACCCTTTTTGTTCTCGTATTTCGAGCTGAAACCCCTACAGCCGAAACAAAACGCAAAAGTTCGATTTCAATACAAAGCGACGTTCCATTCGATGGAGGCTTGTTTGGCGGTTCGAAATGCATGAATCTTGCTTATTTACGTAAAACTAATGGTTTTTGATCTGAAAATGCGCCCTGGAGCGCCTACAGCTATAGCAAAACGCTAATGTTCGATTTCGATATAAAGCGATCTTGCATCCAACGGCGGATTGTCTGGCAGCTAGAATCGCATGAATCTTTTGTATTTACGTGAAAATAAGGCTTTTTGATCTCGCATTACGAGCTGGAACGCCTACAGCCGAAGCCAAACGCAAATGTTTGATTTCAATATAAAGAGACTTTGCATTCGATGGGGGCGTGTTTGGCGGTTCGAAACGCATGAATCTTGCTTATTTACGTAAAACTAAGCCTTTTTGATCTCGCGTTACGAGCTGGAACGCCTACAGCCGAAGCAAAGCGCAAATGTTCAATTTCGATATAAACCGACTTTGCATTCGATGGGGGCTTGTTTGGCGATTCGAAATGCATGAATCTTGCTTATTTACGTAAAACTATGCCTTTTTGATCTCGCATTACGAGCTGGAAGGCCTACAGCCGAAGCAATGCGCAAATGTTCGTTTTCGATATAAACCGACTTTGCATTCGATGGAGGCTTGTTTGGCGGTTCGAAATGCATGAATGATGCTTATTTACGTAAAACTAATGGTTTTTGATCTGAAAATGCGCCCTGGAGCGCCTACAGCTATAGCAAAACGCTAATGTTCGATTTCGATATAAAGCGATCTTGCATCCAACGGCGGATTGTCTGGCAGTTAGAATCGCATGAATCTTGCGAATTTACGTAAAAATAAGGCTTTTTGATCTCGCATTACGAGCTGAAACGCCTTCAGCCGAAGCAAAGCGAAAGTGTTCGATTTCGATATAAACCGACTTTGCATTCGTTGTGGACTTGTTTGGCCGTTAGAAACGCAGGAATCTTGCTTATTTACGTAAAACTAAGCCTTTTTGATCTCTCATTACGAGCTGGAACGCCTACAGCCGAAGCGAAACGCAAATGTTCGATTTCTATATAAAGCGACTTTGCTTTCGAAGGAAGCTTGTTTGGCGGTTCAAAACCCATGAATATTGCGTAGCTACGTAAAACTAATGGTTTTTCATGTTAAAATACGCCCTGGAGCGCCTACAGCTGTAACAAAACGCTAATGTTCGATTTCTATATAAAGCGACTTTGCAACCGACGGGGGATTGTCTGGCAGCTAGAATCGCATGAATCTTGCGAATTTACGTAAAAATAAGGCTTTTTGATCTCGCATTACGAGCTGAAACGCCTACAGCCGAAGCAAAGCGCAAATGTTCGATTTCGAGATAAACCGACTGCATTCGATGTGGGCTTGTTTGACCGTTAGAAACGCAGGAATCTTGCTTATTTACGTAAAACTAAGCCTTTTTGATCTTTCATTACGAGCTGGAACGCCTACAACCGAAGCGAAACGCAAATGTTCGATTTTTATATAAACCGACTTTGCTTTCGATGGGGGCGTGTTTGGCGGTTCGAAACGCATGAATATTGCGTATCCACGTAAAACTAATGGTTTTTCATGTTAAAATACGCCCTGGAGCGCCTACAGCTGTAACAAAACGCTAATGTTCGATTTCTATATAAAGCGACTTTGCAACCGACGGGGGATTGTCTGGCAGCTAGAATCGCATGAATCTTGCGTATTTACGTGAAAATAAGGCTTTTTGATCTCGCATTACGAGCTGGAACGCCTACAGCCGAAGCCAAACGCAAATGTTTGATTTCAATATAAAGAGACTTTGCATTCGATGGGGGCGTGTTTGGCGGTTCGAAACGCATGAATCTTGCTTATTTACGTAAAACTAAGCCTTTTTGTTCTCGCGTTACGAGCTGGAACGCCTACAGCCGAAGCAAAGCGCAAATGTTCAATTTCGATATAAACCGACTTTGCATTCGATGGGGCCTTGTTTGGCGGTTAAAAACGCATGAACCTTACGTTTTTACGTAAAAATAACCCTTTTTGATCGCGTATTTCGAGCTGAAACCCCTACAGCCGAAACAAAACGCAACAGTTCGATTTCAATACAAAGCGACGTTCCATTCGATGGAAGCTTGTTTGGCGGATCGAAATGCATGAATCTTGCTTATTTACGTAAAACTAATGGTTTTTGATCTGAAAATGCGCCCTGGAGCGCCTACAGCTATAGCAAAACGCTAATGTTCGATTTCGATATAAAGCGATCTTGCATCCAACGGCGGATTGTCTGGCAGTTAGAATCGCATGAATCTTGCGAATTTACGTAAAAATAAGGCTTTTTGATCTCGCATTACGAGCTGAAACGCCTACAGCCGAAGCAAAACACAATTTCCGATTTCTATACAAAGCGACGTTGCATTCGATGGGGGCTTGTTTGGCGGTTCGAAATGCATGAATCTTGCTTATTTACGTAAAACTAAGCCTTTTTGATCTCGCATTACGAGCTGGAACGCCTACAGCCGAAGCAATGCGCAAATGTTCGATTTAGATATAAACCGACTTTGCATTCGATGGGGGCTTGTTTGGCGATTCGAAATGCATGAATCTTGCTTATTTACGTAAAACTATGCCTTTTTGATCTCGCATTACGAGCTGGAAGGCCTACATCCGAAGCAATGCGCAAATGTTCGATTTCGATATAAACCGACTTTGCATTCGATGGGGGCGTGTTTGGCGGTTCGAAACGCATGAATCTTGCTTATTTACGTAAAACTAAGCCTTTTTGATCTCGCGTTACGAGCTGGAACGCCTACAGCCGAAGCAAAGCGCAAATGTTCAATTTCGATATAAACCGACTTTGCATTCGATGGGGGCTTGTTTGGCGATTCGAAATGCATGAATCTTGCTTATTTACGTAAAACTATGCCTTTTTGATCTCGCATTACGAGCTGGAAGGCCTACAGCCGAAGCAATGCGCAAATGTTCGATTTCGATATAAACCGACTTTGCATTCGATGGGGGCTTGTTTGGCGGTTAAAAACGCATGAACCTTGCGTTTTTACGTAAAAATAACCCTTTTTGATCTCGTATTTCGAGCTGAAACCCCTACAGCCGAAACAAAACGCAAAAGTTCGATTTCAATACAAAGCGACGTTCCATTCGATGGAGGCTTGTTTGGCGGTTCGAAATGCATGAATCTTGCTTATTTACGTAAAACTAATGATTTTTGATCTGAAAATGCGCCCTGGAGCGCCTACAGCTATAGCAAAACGCTAATGTTCGATTTCGATATAAAGCGATCTTGCATCCAACGGCGGATTGTCTGGCAGCTAGAATCGCATGAATCTTGCGTATTTACGTGAAAATAAGGCTTTTTGATCTCGCATTACGAGCTGGAACGCCTACAGCCGAAGCCAAACGCAAATGTTTGATTTCAATATAAAGAGACTTTGCATTCGATGGGGGCGTGTTTGGCGGTTCGAAACGCATGAATCTTGCTTATTTACGTAAAACTAAGCCTTTTTGATCTCGCGTTACGAGCTGGAACGCCTACAGCCGAAGTAAAGCGCAAATGTTCAATTTCGATATAAACCGACTTTGCATTCGATGGGGGCTTGTTTGGCGATTCGAAATGCATGAATCTTGCTTATTTATGTAAAACTATGCCTTTTTGATCTCGCATTACGAGCTGGAAGGCCTACAGCCGAAGCAATGCGCAAATGTTCGATTTCGATATAAACCGACTTTGCATTCGATGGGGGCTTGTTTGGCGGTTAAAAACGCATGAACCTTGCGTTTTTACGTAAAAATAACCCTTTTTGATCTCGTATTTCGAGCTGAAACCCCTACAGCCGAAACAAAACGCAAAAGTTCGATTTCAATACAAAGCGACGTTCCATTCGATGGAGGCTTGTTTGGCGGTTCGAAATGCATGAATCTTGCTTATTTACGTAAAACTAATGGTTTTTGATCTGAAAATGCGCCCTGGAGCGCCTACAGCTATAGCAAAACGCTAATGTTCGATTTCGATATAAAGCGATCTTGCATCCAACGGCGGATTGTCTGGCAGCTAGAATCGCATGAATCTTGCGTATTTACGTGAAAATAAGGCTTTTTGATCTCGCATTACGAGCTGGAACGCCTACAGCCGAAGCCAAACGCAAATGTTTGATTTCAATATAAAGAGACTTTGCATTCGAAGGGGGCGTGTTTGGCGGTTCGAAACGCAGGAATCTTGCTTATTTACGTAAAACTAAGCCTTTTTGATCTTTCATTACGAGCTGGAACGCCTACAACCGAAGCGAAACGCAAATGTTCGATTTTTATATAAACCGACTTTGCTTTCGATGGGGGCGTGTTTGGCGGTTCGAAACGCATGAATATTGCGTATCTACGTAAAACTAATGGTTTTGTATGTTAAAATACGCCCTGGAGCGTCTACAGCTATAACGAAACGCTAATTTTCGATTTCTATATAAAGCGACTTTGCATCCGACGGGGGATTGTCTGGTAGCTAGAATCGCATGAATCTTGCGTATTTACGTGAAAATAAGGCTTTTTGATCTCGTATTTCGAGCTGAAACGCCTACAGCCGAAGCAAAGCGCAAATTTCCGATTTCAATACAAAGCGACGTTGCATTCGAGGTGGGCTTGTTTGGCAGTTAGAAACGCATGAATCTTGCGTATTCACGTAAAGCTAAGCCTTTTTGATCTCGCGTTACGAGCTGGAACGCCTACAGCCGAAGCAATTCGCTAATATTCGATTTCGATATAAACCGACTTTGCATTCGATGGGGGCTGGTTTGGAGGTTCGAAATGCATGAATATTGCGTATTTACCTAAAACGAATGGTTTTTTATCTCAAAATACGCCCTGCAGCGCCTACAGCTATAACAAAACGCTAATGGTCGATTTCTATATAAAGCGACTTTGCATCCGACGGGGGATTGTCTGTCAGCTAGAATCGCATGAATCTTGCGTATTTACGTGAAAATAAGGCTTTTTGATCTCGAATTTCGAGCTGAAACGCCTACAGCCGAAGCAAAACGCAAATTTTCGATTTCAATACAAAGCGACGTTGCATTCGATGGGGGCTTGTTTGGCGGTTCGCAATGCATGAATCTTGCTTATTTACGTAAAACTATGCCTTTTTGATCTCGCATTACGAGCTGGAAGGCCTACAGCCGAAGCAATGCGTAAATGTTCGATTTCGATATAAACCGACTTTGCATTCGATGGGGGCTTGTTTGGCGGTTAGAAACGCATGAACCTTGCGTTTTTACGTAAAAATAGCCCTTTTTGATCGCGTATTTCGAGTTGAAACCCCTACAGCCGAAACAAAACGCAAAAGTTCGTTTTCAATACAAAGCGACGTTCCATTCGATGAAGGCTTGTTTGGCGGTTCGAAATGCATGAATCTTGCTTATTTACGTAAAACTAATGGTTTTTGATCTGAAAATGCGCCCTGGAGCGTCTACAGCTATAACGAAACGCTAATTTTCGATTTCTATATAAAGCGACTTTGCATCCAACGGCGGATTGTCTGGCAGTTAGAATCGCATGAATCTTGCGAATTTACGTAAAAATAAGGCTTTTTGATCTCGCATTACGAGACGAAACGCCTACAGCCGAAGCAAAGCGCAAATGTTCGATTTCGATATAAACCGACTTTGCATTCGATGGGGGCTTGTTTGGCGGTTAAAAACGCATGAACCTTGCGTTTTTACGTAAAAATAACCCTTTTTGATCTCGTATTTCGAGCTGAAACCCCTACAGCCGAAACAAAACGCAAAAGTTCGATTTCAATACAAAGCGACGTTCCATTCGATGGAGGCTTGTTTGGCGGTTCGAAATGCATGAATCTTGCTTATTTACGTAAAACTAATGGTTTTTGATCTGAAAATGCGCCCTGGAGCGCCTACAGCTATAGCAAAACGCTAATGTTCGATTTCGATATAAAGCGATCTTGCATCCAACGGCGGATTGTCTGGCAGCTAGAATCGCATGAATCTTGCGTATTTACGTGAAAATAAGGCTTTTTGATCTCGCATTACGAGCTGGAACGCCTACAGCCGAAGCCAAACGCAAATGTTTGATTTCAATATAAAGAGACTTTGCATTCGATGGGGGCGTGTTTGGCGGTTCGAAACGCAGGAATCTTGCTTATTTACGTAAAACTAAGCCTTTTTGATCTTTCATTACGAGCTGGAACGCCTACAACCGAAGCGAAACGCAAATGTTCGATTTTTATATAAACCGACTTTGCTTTCGATGGGGGCGTGTTTGGCGGTTCGAAACGCATGAATATTGCGTATCTACGTAAAACTAATGGTTTTGTATGTTAAAATACGCCCTGGAGCGTCTACAGCTATAACGAAACGCTAATTTTCGATTTCTATATAAAGCGACTTTGCATCCGACGGGGGATTGTCTGGCAGCTAGAATCGCATGAATCTTGCGTATTTACGTGAAAATAAGGCTTTTTGATCTCGCATTACGAGCTGGAACGCCTACAGCCGAAGCCAAACGCAAATGTTTGATTTCAATATAAAGAGACTTTGCATTCGATGGGGGCGTGTTTGGCGGTTCGAAACGCATGAATCTTGCTTATTTACGTAAAACTAAGCCTTTTTGATCTCGCGTTACGAGCTGGAACGCCTACAGCCGAAGCAAAGCGCAAATGTTCAATTTCGATATAAACCGACTTTGCATTCGATGGGGGCTTGTTTGGCGATTCGAAATGCATGAATCTTGCTTATTTACGTAAAACTATGCCTTTTTGATCTCGCATTACGAGCTGGAAGGCCTACAGCCGAAGCAATGCGCAAATGTTCGATTTCGATATAAACCGACGTTCCATTCGATGGAGGCTTGTTTGGCGGTTCGAAATGCATTAATCTTGCTTATTTACGTAAAACTAATGGTTTTTGATCTGAAAATGCGCCCTGGAGCGCCTACAGCTATAGCTAAACGCTAATGTTCGATTTCGATATAAAGCGATCTTGCATCCAACGGCGGATTGTCTGGCAGTTAGAATCGCATGAATCTTGCGAATTTACGTAAAAATAAGGCTTTTTGATCTCGCATTACGAGCTGAAATGCCTACAGCCGAAGCAAAGCGCAAATGTTCGATTTCGATATAAACCGACTTTGCATTGGATGTGGGCTTGTTTGGCCGTTAGAAACGCAGGAATCTTGCTTATTTACGTAAAACTAAGCCTTTTTGATCTCTCATTACGAGCTGGAACGTCTACAGCCGAAACAATGCGCAAATGTTCGATTTCGATATAAACCGACTTTTCATTCGATGGGGGCTTGTTTGGCGGTTCGAAATGCATGAATCTTGCTTATTTACGTAAAACTAATGGTTTTTGATCTGAAAATGCGCCCTGGAGCGCCTACAGCTATAGCAAAACGCTAATGTTCGATTTCGATATAAAGCGATCTTGCATCCAACGGCGGATTGTCTGGCAGCTAGAATCGCATGAATCTTGCGTATTTACGTGAAAATAAGGCTTTTTGATCTCGCATTACGAGCTGGAACGCCTACAGCCGAAGCCAAACGCAAATGTTTGATTTCAATATAAAGAGACTTTGCATTCGATGGGGGCGTGTTTGGCGGTTCGAAACGCATGAATCTTGCTTATTTACGTAAAACTAAGCCTTTTTGATCTCGCGTTACGAGCTGGAACGCCTACAGCCGAAGCAAAGCGCAAATGTTCAATTTCGATATAAACCGACTTTGCATTCGATGGGGGCTTGTTTGGCGATTCGAAATGCATGAATCTTGCTTATTTACGTAAAACTATGCCTTTTTGATCTCGCATTACGAGCTGGAAGGCCTACAGCCGAAGCAATGCGCAAATGTTCGATTTCGATATAAACCGACTTTGCATTCGATGGAGGCTTGTTTGGCGGTTCGAAATGCATGAATGATGCTTATTTACGTAAAACTAATGGTTTTTGATCTGAAAATGCGCCCTGGAGCGCCTACAGCTATAGCAAAACGCTAATGTTCGATTTCGATATAAAGCGATCTTGCATCCAACGGCGGATTGTCTGGCAGTTAGAATCGCATGAATCTTGCGAATTTACGTAAAAATAAGGCTTTTTGATCTCGCATTACGAGCTGAAACGCCTTCAGCCGAAGCAAAGCGAAAGTGTTCGATTTCGATATAAACCGACTTTGCATTCGTTGTGGACTTGTTTGGCCTTTAGAAACGCAGGAATCTTGCTTATTTACGTAAAACTAAGCCTTTTTGATCTCTCATTACGAGCTGGAACGCCTACAGCCGAAGCGAAACGCAAATGTTCGATTTCTATATAAAGCGACTTTGCTTTCGAAGGAAGCTTGTTTGGCGGTTCAAAACCCATGAATATTGCGTAGCTACGTAAAACTAATGGTTTTTCATGTTAAAATACGCCCTGGAGCGCCTACAGCTGTAACAAAACGCTAATGTTCGATTTCTATATAAAGCGACTTTGCAACCGACGGGGGATTGTCTGGCAGCTAGAATCGCATGAATCTTGCGAATTTACGTAAAAATAAGGCTTTTTGATCTCGCATTACGAGCTGAAACGCCTACAGCCGAAGCAAAGCGCAAATGTTCGATTTCGAGATAAACCGACTGCATTCGATGTGGGCTTGTTTGACCGTTACAAACGCAGGAATCTTGCTTATTTACGTAAAACTAAGCCTTTTTGATCTTTCATTACGAGCTGGAACGCCTACAACCGAAGCGAAACGCAAATGTTCGATTTTTATATAAACCGACTTTGCTTTCGATGGGGGCGTGTTTGGCGGTTCGAAACGCATGAATATTGCGTATCTACGTAAAACTAATGGTTTTGTATGTTAAAATACGCCCTGGAGCGTCTACAGCTATAACGAAACGCTAATTTTCGATTTCTATATAAAGCGACTTTGCATCCGACGGGGGATTGTCTGGTAGCTAGAATCGCATGAATCTTGCGTATTTACGTGAAAATAAGGCTTTTTGATCTCGTATTTCGAGCTGAAACGCCTACAGCCGAAGCAAAGCGCAAATTTCCGATTTCAATACAAAGCGACGTTGCATTCGAGGTGGGCTTGTTTGGCAGTTAGAAACGCATGAATCTTGCGTATTCACGTAAAGCTAAGCCTTTTTGATCTCGCGTTACGAGCTGGAACGCCTACAGCCGAAGCAATTCGCTAATATTCGATTTCGATATAAACCGACTTTGCATTCGATGGGGGCTGGTTTGGAGGTTCGAAATGCATGAATATTGCGTATTTACCTAAAACGAATGGTTTTTTATCTCAAAATACGCCCTGCAGCGCCTACAGCTATAACAAAACGCTAATGGTGGATTTCTATATAAAGCGACTTTGCATCCGACGGGGGATTGTCTGTCAGCTAGAATCGCATGAATCTTGCGTATTTACGTGAAAATAAGGCTTTTTGATCTCGAATTTCGAGCTGAAACGCCTACAGCCGAAGCAAAACGCAAATTTTCGATTTCAATACAAAGCGACGTTGCATTCGATGGGGGCTTGTTTGGCGGTTCGCAATGCATGAATCTTGCTTATTTACGTAAAACTATGCCTTTTTGATCTCGCATTACGAGCTGGAAGGCCTACAGCCGAAGCAATGCGTAAATGTTCGATTTCGATATAAACCGACTTTGCATTCGATGGGGGCTTGTTTGGCGGTTAGAAACGCATGAACCTTGCGTTTTTACGTAAAAATAACCCTTTTTGATCGCGTATTTCGAGTTGAAACCCCTACAGCCGAAACAAAACGCAAAAGTTCGTTTTCAATACAAAGCGACGTTCCATTCGATGGAGGCTTGTTTGGCGGTTCGAAATGCATGAATCTTGCTTATTTACGTAAAACTAATGGTTTTTGATCTGAAAATGCGCCCTGGAGCGCCTACAGCTATAGCAAAACGCTAATGTTCGATTTCGATATGAAGCCATCTTGCATCCAACGGCGGATTGTCTGGCAGTTAGAATCGCATGAATCTTGCGAATTTACGTAAAAATAAGGCTTTTTGATCTCGCATTACGAGACGAAACGCCTACAGCCGAAGCAAAGCGCAAATGTTCGATTTCGATATAAACCGACTTTGCATTCGATGGGGGCTTGTTTGGCGGTTAAAAACGCATGAACCTTGCGTTTTTACGTAAAAATAACCCTTTTTGATCTCGTATTTCGAGCTGAAACCCCTACAGCCGAAACAAAACGCAAAAGTTCGATTTCAATACAAAGCGACGTTCCATTCGATGGAGGCTTGTTTGGCGGTTCGAAATGCATGAATCTTGCTTATTTACGTAAAACTAATGGTTTTTGATCTGAAAATGCGCCCTGGAGCGCCTACAGCTATAGCAAAACGCTAATGTTCGATTTCGATATAAAGCGATCTTGCATCCAACGGCGGATTGTCTGGCAGCTAGAATCGCATGAATCTTGCGTATTTACGTGAAAATAAGGCTTTTTGATCTCGCATTACGAGCTGGAACGCCGACAGCCGAAGCCAAACGCAAATGTTTGATTTCAATATAAAGAGACTTTGCATTCGATGGGGGCGTGTTTGGCGGTTCGAAACGCATGAATCTTGCTTATTTACGTAAAACTAAGCCTTTTTGATCTCGCGTTACGAGCTGGAACGCCTACAGCCGAAGCAAAGCGCAAATGTTCAATTTCGATATAAACCGACTTTGCATTCGATGGGGGCTTGTTTGGCGATTCGAAATGCATGAATCTTGCTTATTTACGTAAAACTATGCCTTTTTGATCTCGCATTACGAGCTGGAAGGCCTACAGCCGAAGCAATGCGCAAATGTTCGTTTTCGATATAAACCGACTTTGCATTCGCTGGAGGCTTGTTTGGCGGTTCGAAATGCATGAATGATGCTTATTTACGTAAAACTAATGGTTTTTGATCTGAAAATGCGCCCTGGAGCGCCTACAGCTATAGCAAAACGCTAATGTTCGATTTCGATATAAAGCGATCTTGCATCCAACGGCGGATTGTCTGGCAGTTAGAATCGCATGAATCTTGCGAATTTACGTAAAAATAAGGCTTTTTGATCTCGCATTACGAGCTGAAACGCCTTCAGCCGAAGCAAAGCGAAAGTGTTCGATTTCGATATAAACCGACTTTGCATTCGTTGTGGACTTGTTTGGCCGTTAGAAACGCAGGAATCTTGCTTATTTACGTAAAACTAAGCCTTTTTGATCTCTCATTACGAGCTGGAACGCCTACAGCCGAAGCGAAACGCAAATGTTCGATTTCTATATAAAGCGACTTTGCTTTCGAAGGAAGCTTGTTTGGCGGTTCAAAACCCATGAATATTGCGTAGCTACGTAAAACTAATGGTTTTTCATGTTAAAATGCGCCCTGGAGCGCCTACAGCTGTAACAAAACGCTAATGTTCGATTTCTATATAAAGCGACTTTGCAACCGACGGGGGATTGTCTGGCAGCTAGAATCGCATGAATCTTGCGAATTTACGTAAAAATAAGGCTTTTTGATCTCGCATTACGAGCTGAAACGCCTACAGCCGAAGCAAAGCGCAAATGTTCGATTTCGAGATAAACCGACTGCATTCGATGTGGGCTTGTTTGACCGTTAGAAACGCAGGAATCTTGCTTATTTACGTAAAACTAAGCCTTTTTGATCTTTCATTACGAGCTGGAACGCCTACAACCGAAGCGAAACGCAAATGTTCGATTTTTATATAAACCGACTTTGCTTTCGATGGGGGCGTGTTTGGCGGTTCGAAACGCATGAATATTGCGTATCCACGTAAAACTAATGGTTTTTCATGTTAAAATACGCCCTGGAGCGCCTACAGCTGTAACAAAACGCTAATGTTCGATTTCTATATAAAGCGACTTTGCAACCGACGGGGGATTGTCTGGCAGCTAGAATCGCATGAATCTTGCGTATTTACGTGAAAATAAGGCTTTTTGATCTCGCATTACGAGCTGGAACGCCTACAGCCGAAGCCAAACGCAAATGTTTGATTTCAATATAAAGAGACTTTGCATTCGATGGGGGCGTGTTTGGCGGTTCGAAACGCATGAATCTTGCTTATTTACGTAAAACTAAGCCTTTTTGTTCTCGCGTTACGAGCTGGAACGCCTACAGCCGAAGCAAAGCGCAAATGTTCAATTTCGATATAAACCGACTTTGCATTCGATGGGGCCTTGTTTGGCGGTTAAAAACGCATGAACCTTACGTTTTTACGTAAAAATAACCCTTTTTGATCTCGTATTTCGAGCTGAAACCCCTACAGCCGAAACAAAACGCAACAGTTCGATTTCAATACAAAGCGACGTTCCATTCGATGGAGGCTTGTTTGGCGGATCGAAATGCATGAATCTTGCTTATTTACGTAAAACTAATGGTTTTTGATCTGAAAATGCGCCCTGGAGCGCCTACAGCTATAGCAAAACGCTAATGTTCGATTTCGATATAAAGCGATCTTGCATCCAACGGCGGATTGTCTGGCAGTTAGAATCGCATGAATCTTGCGAATTTACGTAAAAATAAGGCTTTTTGATCTCGCATTACGAGCTGAAACGCCTACAGCCGAAGCAAAACACAAATTTCCGATTTCTATACAAAGCGACGTTGCATTCGATGGGGGCTTGTTTGGCGGTTCGAAATGCATGAATCTTGCTTATTTACGTAAAACTAAGCCTCTTTGATCTCGCATTACGAGCTGGAACGCCTACAGCCGAAGCAATGCGCAAATGTTCGATTTAGATATAAACCGACTTTGCATTCGATGGGGGCTTGTTTGGCGATTCGAAATGCATGAATCTTGCTTATTTACGTAAAACTATGCCTTTTTGATCTCGCGTTACGAGCTGGAACGCCTACAGCCGAAGTAAAGCGCAAATGTTCAATTTCGATATAAACCGACTTTGCATTCGATGGGGGCTTGTTTGGCGATTCGAAATGCATGAATCTTGCTTATTTACGTAAAACTATGCCTTTTTGATCTCGCATTACGAGCTGGAAGGCCTACAGCCGAAGCAATGCGCAAATGTTCGATTTCGATATAAACCGACTTTGCATTCGATGGGGGCTTGTTTGGCGGTTAAAAACGCATGAACCTTGCGTTTTTACGTAAAAATAACCCTTTTTGATCTCGTATTTCGAGCTGAAACCCCTACAGCCGAAACAAAACGCAAAAGTTCGATTTCAATACAAAGCGACGTTCCATTCGATTGAGGCTTGTTTGGCGGTTCGAAATGCATGAATCTTGCTTATTTACGTAAAACTAATGGTTTTTGATCTGAAAATGCGCCCTGGAGCGCCTACAGCTATAGCTAAACGCTAATGTTCGATTTCGATATAAAGCGATCTTGCATCCAACGGCGGATTGTCTGGCAGTTAGAATCGCATGAATCTTGCGAATTTACGTAAAAATAAGGCTTTTTGATCTCGCATTACGAGCTGAAATGCCTACAGCCGAAGCAAAGCGCAAATGTTCGATTTCGATATAAACCGACTTTGCATTGGATGTGGGCTTGTTTGGCCGTTAGAAACGCAGGAATCTTGCTTATTTACGTAAAACTAAGCCTTTTTGATCTCTCATTACGAGCTGGAACGTCTACAGCCGAAACAATGCGCAAATGTTCGATTTCGATATAAACCGACTTTTCATTCGATGAGGGCTTGTTTGGCGGTTTGAAACGCATGAATATTGCGTATCTACGTAAAACTAATGGTTTTGTATGTTAAAATACGCCCTGGAGCGTCTACAGCTATAACGAAACGCTAATTTTCGATTTCTATATAAAGCGACTTTGCATCCGACGGGGGATTGTCTGGTAGCTAGAATCGCATGAATCTTGCGTATTTACGTGAAAATAAGGCTTTTTGATCTCGTATTTCGAGCTGAAACGCCTACAGCCGAAGCAAAGCGCAAATTTCCGATTTCAATACAAAGCGACGTTGCATTCGAGGTGGGCTTGTTTGGCAGTTAGAAACGCATGAATCTTGCGTATTCACGTAAAGCTAAGCCTTTTTGATCTCGCGTTACGAGCTGGAACGCCTACAGCCGAAGCAATTCGCTAATATTCGATTTCGATATAAACCGACTTTGCATTCGATGGGGGCTGGTTTGGAGGTTCGAAATGCATGAATATTGCGTATTTACCTAAAACGAATGGTTTTTTATCTCAAAATACGCCCTGCAGCGCCTACAGCTATAACAAAACGCTAATGGTCGATTTCTATATAAAGCGACTTTGCATCCGACGGGGGATTGTCTGTCAGCTAGAATCGCATGAATCTTGCGTATTTACGTGAAAATAAGGCTTTTTGATCTCGAATTTCGAGCTGAAACGCCTACAGCCGAAGCAAAACGCAAATTTTCGATTTCAATACAAAGCGACGTTGCATTCGATGGGGGCTTGTTTGGCGGTTCGCAATGCATGAATCTTGCTTATTTACGTAAAACTATGGCTTTTTGATCTCGCATTACGAGCTGGAAGGCCTACAGCCGAAGCAATGCGTAAATGTTCGATTTCGATATAAACCGACTTTGCATTCGATGGGGGCTTGTTTGGCGGTTAGAAACGCATGAACCTTGCGTTTTTACGTAAAAATAACCCTTTTTGATCGCGTATTTCGAGTTGAAACCCCTACAGCCGAAACAAAACGCAAAAGTTCGTTTTCAATACAAAGCGACGTTCCATTCGATGGAGGCTTGTTTGGCGGTTCGAAATGCATGAATCTTGCTTATTTACGTAAAACTAATGGTTTCTGATCTGAAAATGCGCCCTGGAGCGCCTACAGCTATAGCAAAACGCTAATGTTCGATTTCGATATAAAGCCATCTTGCATCCAACGGCGGATTGTCTGGCAGTTAGAATCGCATGAATCTTGCGAATTTACGTAAAAATAAGGCTTTTTGATCTCGCATTACGAGACGAAACGCCTACAGCCGAAGCAAAGCGCAAATGTTCGATTTCGATATAAACCGACTTTGCATTCGATGGGGGCTTGTTTGGCGGTTAAAAACGCATGAACCTTGCGTTTTTACGTAAAAATAACCCTTTTTGATCTCGTATTTCGAGCTGAAACCCCTACAGCCGAAACAAAACGCAAAAGTTCGATTTCAATACAAAGCGACGTTCCATTCGATGGAGGCTTGTTTGGCGGTTCGAAATGCATGAATCTTGCTTATTTACGTAAAACTAATGGTTTTTGATCTGAAAATGCGCCCTGGAGCGCCTACAGCTATAGCAAAACGCTAATGTTCGATTTCGATATAAAGCGATCTTGCATCCAACGGCGGATTGTCTGGCAGCTAGAATCGCATGAATCTTGCGTATTTACATGAAAATAAGGCTTTTTGATCTCGCATTACGAGCTGGAACGCCTACAGCCGAAGCCAAACGCAAATGTTTGATTTCAATATAAAGAGACTTTGCATTCGATGGGGGCGTGTTTGGCGGTTCGAAACGCATGAATCTTGCTTATTTACGTAAAACTAAGCCTTTTTGATCTCGCGTTACGAGCTGGAACGCCTACAGCCGAAGTAAAGCGCAAATGTTCAATTTCGATATAAACCGACTTTGCATTCGATGGGGGCTTGTTTGGCGATTCGAAATGCATGAATCTTGCTTATTTACGTAAAACTATGCCTTTTTGATCTCGCATTACGAGCTGGAAGGCCTACAGCCGAAGCAATGCGCAAATGTTCGATTTCGATATAAACCGACTTTGCATTCGATGGGGGCTTGTTTGGCGGTTAAAAACGCATGAACCTTGCGTTTTTACGTAAAAATAACCCTTTTTGATCTCGTATTTCGAGCTGAAACCCCTACAGCCGAAACAAAACGCAAAAGTTCGATTTCAATACAAAGCGACGTTCCATTCGATGGAGGCTTGTTTGGCGGTTCGAAATGCATGAATCTTGCTTATTTACGTAAAACTAATGGTTTTTGATCTGAAAATGCGCCCTGGAGCGCCTACAGCTATAGCTAAACGCTAATGTTCGATTTCGATATAAAGCGATCTTGCATCCAACGGCGGATTGTCTGGCAGTTAGAATCGCATGAATCTTGCGAATTTACGTAAAAATAAGGCTTTTTGATCTCGCATTACGAGCTGAAATGCCTACAGCCGAAGCAAAGCGCAAATGTTCGATTTCGATATAAACCGACTTTGCATTGGATGTGGGCTTGTTTGGCCGTTAGAAACGCAGGAATCTTGCTTATTTACGTAAAACTAAGCCTTTTTGATCTCTCATTACGAGCTGGAACGTCTACAGCCGAAACAATGCGCAAATGTTCGATTTCGATATAAACCGACTTTTCATTCGATGGGGGCTTGTTTGGCGGTTTGAAACGCATGAATATTGCGTATCTACGTAAAACTAATGGTTTTGTATGTTAAAATACGCCCTGGAGCGTCTACAGCTATAACGAAACGCTAATTTTCGATTTCTATATAAAGCGACTTTGCATCCGACGGGGGATTGTCTGGTAGCTAGAATCGCATGAATCTTACGTATTTACGTGAAAATAAGGCTTTTTGATCTCGTATTTCGAGCTGAAACGCCTACAGCCGAAGCAAAGCGCAAATTTCCGATTTCAATACAAAGCGACGTTGCATTCGAGGTGGGCTTGTTTGGCAGTTAGAAACGCATGAATCTTGCGTATTCACGTAAAGCTAAGCCTTTTTGATCTCGCGTTACGAGCTGGAACGCCTACAGCCGAAGCAATTCGCTAATATTCGATTTCGATATAAACCGACTTTGCATTCGATGGGGGCAGGTTTGGAGGTTCGAAATGCATGAATATTGCGTATTTACCTAAAACGAATGGTTTTTTATCTCAAAATACGCCCTGCAGCGCCTACAGCTATAACAAAACGCTAATGGTCGATTTCTATATAAAGCGACTTTGCATCCGACGGGGGATTGTCTGTCAGCTAGAATCGCATGAATCTTGCGTATTTACGTGAAAATAAGGCTTTTTGATCTCGAATTTCGAGCTGAAACGCCTACAGCCGAAGCAAAACGCAAATTTTCGATTTCAATACAAAGCGACGTTGCATTCGATGGGGGCTTGTTTGGCGGTTCGCAATGCATGAATCTTGCTTATTTACGTAAAACTATGCCTTTTTGATCTCGCATTACGAGCTGGAAGGCCTACAGCCGAAGCAATGCGTAAATGTTCGATTTCGATATAAACCGACTTTGCATTCGATGGGGGCTTGTTTGGCGGTTAGAAACGCATGAACCTTGCGTTTTTACGTAAAAATAACCCTTTTTGATCGCGTATTTCGAGTTGAAACCCCTACAGCCGAAACAAAACGCAAAAGTTCGTTTTCAATACAAAGCGACGTTCCATTCGATGGAGGCTTGTTTGGCGGTTCGAAATGCATGAATCTTGCTTATTTACGTAAAGCTAATGGTTTTTGATCTGAAAATGCGCCCTGGAGCGCCTACAGCTATAGCAAAACGCTAATGTTCGATTTCGATATAAAGCCATCTTGCATCCAACGGCGGATTGTCTGGCAGTTAGAATCGCATGAATCTTGCGAATTTACGTAAAAATAAGGTTTTTTGATCTCGCATTACGAGACGAAACGCCTACAGCCGAAGCAAAGCGCAAATGTTCGATTTCGATATAAACCGACTTTGCATTCGATGGGGGCTTGTTTGGCGGTTAAAAACGCATGAACCTTGCGTTTTTACGTAAAAATAACCCTTTTTGATCTCGTATTTCGAGCTGAAACCCCTACAGCCGAAACAAAACGCAAAAGTTCGATTTCAATACAAAGCGACGTTCCATTCGATGGAGGCTTGTTTGGCGGTTCGAAATGCATGAATCTTGCTTATTTACGTAAAACTAATGGTTTTTGATCTGAAAATGCGCCCTGGAGCGCCTACAGCTATAGCAAAACGCTAATGTTCGATTTCGATATAAAGCGATCTTGCATCCAACGGCGGATTGTCTGGCAGCTAGAATCGCATGAATCTTGCGTATTTACGTGAAAATAAGGCTTTTTGATCTCGCATTACGAGCTGGAACGCCTACAGCCGAAGCCAAACGCAAATGTTTGATTTCAATATAAAGAGACTTTGCATTCGATGGGGGCGTGTTTGGCGGTTCGAAACGCATGAATCTTGCTTATTTACGTAAAACTAAGCCTTTTTGATCTCGCGTTACGAGCTGGAACGCCTACAGCCGAAGCAAAGCGCAAATGTTCAATTTCGATATAAACCGACTTTGCATTCGATGGGGGCTTGTTTGGCGATTCGAAATCCATGAATCTTGCTTATTTACGTAAAACTATGCCTTTTTGATCTCGCATTACGAGCTGGAAGGCCTACAGCCGAAGCAATGCGCAAATGTTCGATTTCGATATAAACCGACTTTGCATTCGATGGGGGCTTGTTTGGCGGTTAAAAACGCATGAACCTTGCGTTTTTACGTAAAAATAACCCTTTTTGATCTCGTATTTCGAGCTGAAACCCCTACAGCCGAAACAAAACGCAAATGTTTGATTTCAATATAAAGAGACTTTGCATTCGATGGGGGCGTGTTTGGCGGTTCGAAACGCATGAATCTTGCTTATTTACGTAAAACTAAGCCTTTTTGATCTCGCGTTACGAGCTGGAACGCCTACAGCCGAAGCAAAGCGCAAATGTTCAATTTCGATATAAACCGACTTTGCATTCGATTGGGGCTTGTTTGGCGAATCGAAACGCATGAATCTCGCGTATTTACGTAAAACTAACGGTATTTGATCTCACAATACGACCTGGAACGTCTACAGCTACTGCAAAACGCTAATGTTCGATTTGTATATAAAGTGACTTTGCATTCGATGGGAGCTTGTTTGGTGGATCGATACGCATGAATCTTGCGTATTTACGTAAAACTAACGTTTTTTATCTCAAAATACGCCCTGAAGCGCCTACAGCTATAACAAAACACAAATGTTCGATCCCGATATAAAGCAACTTTGCATTCGATGGGGGCTGGTTTGGAGGTTCGAAATGCATGAATATTGCGTATTTACGTAAAACGAATGGTTTTTTATCTCAAAATACGCCCTACAGCGCCTACAGCTATAACAAAACGCTAATGGTCAATTTCTATATAAAGCGACTTTGCATCCGACGGGGGATTGTCTGGCAGCTAGAATCGCATGAATCTTGCGTATTTACGTGAAAATAAGGCTTTTTGATCTCGTATTTCGAGCTGAAACGCCTACAGCCGAAGCAAAGCGCAAATTTCCGATTTCAATACAAAGCGACTTTGCATTCGATGGGGGCTTGTTCGGCGGATAGAAACGCATGAATATTGCGTATCTACGTAAAACTAATGGTTTTTTATGTTAAAATACGCCCTGGAGCGTCTACAGCTATAACGAAACGCTAATTTTCGATTTCTATATAAAGCGACTTTGCATCCGACGGGGGATTGCCTGGTAGCTAGAATCGCATGAATCTTGCGTATTTACGTGAAAATAAGGCTTTTTGATCTCGTATTTCGAGCTGAAACGCCTACAGCCGAAGCAAAGCGCAAATTTCCGATTTCAATACAAAGCGACGTTGCATTCGAGGTGGGCTTGTTTGGCAGTTAGAAACGCATGAATCTTGCGTATTCACGTAAAGCTAAGCCTTTTTGATCTCGCGTTACGAGCTGGAACGCCTACAGCCGAAGCAATTCGCTAATATTCGATTTCGATATAAACCGACTTTGCATTCGATGGGGGCTTGTTTGGCGGTTAAAAACGCATGAACCTTGCGTTTTTACGTAAAAATAACCCTTTTTGATCTCGTATTTCGAGCTGAAACCCCTACAGCCGAAACAAAACGCAAAAGTTCGATTTCAATACAAAGCGACGTTCCATTCGATGGAGGCTTGTTTGGCGGTTCGAAATGCATGAATCTTGCTTATTTACGTAAAACTAATGGTTTTTGATCTGAAAATGCGCCCTGGAGCGCCTACAGCTATAGCAAAACGCTAATGTTCGATTTCGATATAAAGCGATCTTGCATCCAACGGCGGATTGTCTGGCAGCTAGAATCGCATGAATCTTGCGTATTTACGTGAAAATAAGGCTTTTTGATCTCGCATTACGAGCTGGAACGCCTACAGCCGAAGCCAAACGCAAATGTTTGATTTCAATATAAAGAGACTTTGCATTCGATGGGGGCGTGTTTGGCGGTTCGAAACGCATGAATCTTGCTTATTTACGTAAAACTAAGCCTTTTTGATCTCGCGTTACGAGCTGGAACGCCTACAGCCGAAGCAAAGCGCAAATGTTCAATTTCGATATAAACCGACTTTGCATTCGATGGGGGCTTGTTTGGCGATTCGAAATGCATGAATCTTGCTTATTTACGTAAAACTATGCCTTTTTGATCTCGCATTACGAGCTGGAAGGCCTACAGCCGAAGCAATGCGCAAATGTTCGTTTTCGATATAAACCGACTTTGCATTCGATGGAGGCTTGTTTGGCGGTTCGAAATGCATGAATGATGCTTATTTACGTAAAACTAATGGTTTTTGATCTGAAAATGCGCCCTGGAGCGCCTACAGCTATAGCAAAACGCTAATGTTCGATTTCGATATAAAGCGATCTTGCATCCAACCCCGGATTGTCTGGCAGTTAGAATCGCATGAATCTTGCGAATTTACGTAAAAATACGGCTTTTTGATCTCGCATTACGAGCTGAAACGCCTTCAGCCGAAGCAAAGCGAAAGTGTTCGATTTCGATATAAACCGACTTTGCATTCGTTGTGGACTTGTTTGGCCGTTAGAAACGCAGGAATCTTGCTTATTTACGTAAAACTAAGCCTTTTTGATCTCTCATTACGAGCTGGAACGCCTACAGCCGAAGCGAAACGCAAATGTTCGATTTCTATATAAAGCGACTTTGCTTTCGAAGGAAGCTTGTTTGGCGGTTCAAAACCCATGAATATTGCGTAGCTACGTAAAACTAATGGTTTTTCATGTTAAAATGCGCCCTGGAGCGCCTACAGCTGTAACAAAACGCTAATGTTCGATTTCTATATAAAGCGACTTTGCAACCGACGGGGGATTGTCTGGCAGCTAGAATCGCATGAATCTTGCGAATTTACGTAAAAATAAGGCTTTTTGATCTCGCATTACGAGCTGAAACGCCTACAGCCGAAGCAAAGCGCAAATGTTCGATTTCGAGATAAACCGACTGCATTCGATGTGGGCTTGTTTGACCGTTAGAAACGCAGGAATCTTGCTTATTTACGTAAAACTAAGCCTTTTTGATCTTTCATTACGAGCTGGAACGCCTACAACCGAAGCGAAACGCAAATGTTCGATTTTTATATAAACCGACTTTGCTTTCGATGGGGGCGTGTTTGGCGGTTCGAAACGCATGAATATTGCGTATCCACGTAAAACTAATGGTTTTTCATGTTAAAATACGCCCTGGAGCGCCTACAGCTGTAACAAAACGCTAATGTTCGATTTCTATATAAAGCGACTTTGCAACCGACGGGGGATTGTCTGGCAGCTAGAATCGCATGAATCTTGCGTATTTACGTGAAAATAAGGCTTTTTGATCTCGCATTACGAGCTGGAACGCCTACAGCCGAAGCCAAACGCAAATGTTTGATTTCAATATAAAGAGACTTTGCATTCGATGGGGGCGTGTTTGGCGGTTCGAAACGCATGAATCTTGCTTATTTACGTAAAACTAAGCCTTTTTGTTCTCGCGTTACGAGCTGGAACGCCTACAGCCGAAGCAAAGCGCAAATGTTCAATTTCGATATAAACCGACTTTGCATTCGATGGGGCCTTGTTTGGCGGTTAAAAACGCATGAACCTTACGTTTTTACGTAAAAATAACCCTTTTTGATCTCGTATTTCGAGCTGAAACCCCTACAGCCGAAACAAAACGCAACAGTTCGATTTCAATACAAAGCGACGTTCCATTCGATGGAGGCTTGTTTGGCGGATCGAAATGCATGAATCTTGCTTATTTACGTAAAACTAATGGTTTTTGATCTGAAAATGCGCCCTGGAGCGCCTACAGCTATAGCAAAACGCTAATGTTCGATTTCGATATAAAGCGATCTTGCATCCAACGGCGGATTGTCTGGCAGTTAGAATCGCATGAATCTTGCGAATTTACGTAAAAATAAGGCTTTTTGATCTCGCATTACGAGCTGAAACGCCTACAGCCGAAGCAAAACACAAATTTCCGATTTCTATACAAAGCGACGTTGCATTCGATGGGGGCTTGTTTGGCGGTTCGAAATGCATGAATCTTGCTTATTTACGTAAAACTAAGCCTTTTTGATCTCGCATTACGAGCTGGAACGCCTACAGCCGAAGCAATGCGCAAATGTTCGATTTAGATATAAACCGACTTTGCATTCGATGGGGGCTTGTTTGGCGATTCGAAATGCATGAATCTTGCTTATTTACGTAAAACTATGCCTTTTTGATCTCGCATTACGAGCTGGAAGGCCTACATCCGAAGCAATGCGCAAATGTTCGATTTCGATATAAACCGACTTTGCATTGGATGTGGGCTTGTTTGGCCGTTAGAAACGCAGGAATCTTGCTTATTTACGTAAAACTAAGCCTTTTTGATCTCTCATTACGAGCTGGAACGTCTACAGCCGAAACAATGCGCAAATGTTCGATTTCGATATAAACCGACTTTTCATTCGATGAGGGCTTGTTTGGCGGTTTGAAACGCATGAATATTGCGTATCTACGTAAAACTAATGGTTTTGTATGTTAAAATACGCCCTGGAGCGTCTACAGCTATAACGAAACGCTAATTTTCGATTTCTATATAAAGCGACTTTGCATCCGACGGGGGATTGTCTGGTAGCTAGAATCGCATGAATCTTGCGTATTTACGTGAAAATAAGGCTTTTGATCTCGTATTTCGAGCTGAAACGCCTACAGCCGAAGCAAAGCGCAAATTTCCGATTTCAATACAAAGCGACGTTGCATTCGAGGTGGGCTTGTTTGGCAGTTAGAAACGCATGAATCTTGCGTATTCACGTAAAGCTAAGCCTTTTTGATCTCGCGTTACGAGCTGGAACGCCTACAGCCGAAGCAATTCGCTAATATTCGATTTCGATATAAACCGACTTTGCATTCGATGGGGGCTGGTTTGGAGGTTCGAAATGCATGAATCTTGCTTATTTACGTAAAACTAATGGTTTCTGATCTGAAAATGCGCCCTGGAGCGCCTACAGCTATAGCAAAACGCTAATGTTCGATTTCGATATAAAGCCATCTTGCATCCAATGGCGGATTGTCTGGCAGTTAGAATCGCATGAATCTTGCGAATTTACGTAAAAATAAGGCTTTTTGATCTCGCATTACGAGACGAAACGCCTACAGCCGAAGCAAAGCGCAAATGTTCGATTTCGATATAAACCGACTTTGCATTCGATGGGGGCTTGTTTGGCGGTTAAAAACGCATGAACCTTGCGTTTTTACGTAAAAATAACCCTTTTTGATCTCGTATTTCGAGCTGAAACCCCTACAGCCGAAACAAAACGCAAAAGTTCGATTTCAATACAAAGCGACGTTCCATTCGATGGAGGCTTGTTTGGCGGTTCGAAATGCATGAATCTTGCTTATTTACGTAAAACTAATGGTTTTTGATCTGAAAATGCGCCCTGGAGCGCCTACAGCTATAGCAAAACGCTAATGTTCGATTTCGATATAAAGCGATCTTGCATCCAACGGCGGATTGTCTGGCAGCTAGAATCGCATGAATCTTGCGTATTTACATGAAAATAAGGCTTTTTGATCTCGCATTACGAGCTGGAACGCCTACAGCCGAAGCCAAACGCAAATGTTTGATTTCAATATAAAGAGACTTTGCATTCGATGGGGGCGTGTTTGGCGGTTCGAAACGCATGAATCTTGCTTATTTACGTAAAACTAAGCCTTTTTGATCTCGCGTTACGAGCTGGAACGCCTACAGCCGAAGTAAAGCGCAAATGTTCAATTTCGATATAAACCGACTTTGCATTCGATGGGGGCTTGTTTGGCGATTCGAAATGCATGAATCTTGCTTATTTACGTAAAACTATGCCTTTTTGATCTCGCATTACGAGCTGGAAGGCCTACAGCCGAAGCAATGCGCAAATGTTCGATTTCGATATAAACCGACTTTGCATTCGATGGGGGCTTGTTTGGCGGTTAAAAACGCATGAACCTTGCGTTTTTACGTAAAAATAACCCTTTTTGATCTCGTATTTCGAGCTGAAACCCCTACAGCCGAAACAAAACGCAAAAGTTCGATTTCAATACAAAGCGACGTTCCATTCGATGGAGGCTTGTTTGGCGGTTCGAAATGCATGAATCTTGCTTATTTACGTAAAACTAATGGTTTTTGATCTGAAAATGCGCCCTGGAGCGCCTACAGCTATAGCTAAACGCTAATGTTCGATTTCGATATAAAGCGATCTTGCATCCAACGGCGGATTGTCTGGCAGTTAGAATCGCATGAATCTTGCGAATTTACGTAAAAATAAGGCTTTTTGATCTCGCATTACGAGCTGAAACGCCTTCAGCCGAAGCAAAGCGAAAGTGTTCGATTTCGATATAAACCGACTTTGCATTCGTTGTGGACTTGTTTGGCCGTTAGAAACGCAGGAATCTTGCTTATTTACGTAAAACTAAGCCTTTTTGATCTCTCATTACGAGCTGGAACGCCTACAGCCGAAGCGAAACGCAAATGTTCGATTTCTATATAAAGCGACTTTGCTTTCGAAGGAAGCTTGTTTGGCGGTTCAAAACCCATGAATATTGCGTAGCTACGTAAAACTAATGGTTTTTCATGTTAAAATACGCCCTGGAGCGCCTACAGCTGTAACAAAACGCTAATGTTCGATTTCTATATAAAGCGACTTTGCAACCGACGGGGGATTGTCTGGCAGCTAGAATCGCATGAATCTTGCGTATTTACGTGAAAATAAGGCTTTTTGATCTCGCATTACGAGCTGGAACGCCTACAGCCGAAGCCAAACGCAAATGTTTGATTTCAATATAAAGAGACTTTGCATTCGATGGGGGCGTGTTTGGCGGTTCGAAACGCATGAATCTTGCTTATTTACGTAAAACTAAGCCTTTTTGATCTCGCGTTACGAGCTGGAAGGCCTACAGCCGAAGCAATGCGCAAATGTTCGATTTCGATATAAACCGACTTTGCATTCGATGGGGGCTTGTTTGGCGGTTAAAAACGCATGAACCTTGCGTTTTTACGTAAAAATAACCCTTTTTGATCTCGTATTTCGAGCTGAAACCCCTACAGCCGAAACAAAACGCAAATGTTTGATTTCAATATAAAGAGACTTTGCATTCGATGGGGGCGTGTTTGGCGGTTCGAAACGCATGAATCTTGCTTATTTACGTAAAACTAAGCCTTTTTGATCTCGCGTTACGAGCTGGAACGCCTACAGCCGAAGCAAAGCGCAAATGTTCAATTTCGATATAAACCGACTTTGCATTCGATTGGGGCTTGTTTGGCGAATCGAAACGCATGAATCTCGCGTATTTACGTAAAACTAACGGTATTTGATCTCACAATACGACCTGGAACGTCTACAGCTACTGCAAAACGCTAATGTTCGATTTGTATATAAAGTGACTTTGCATTCGATGGGAGCTTGTTTGGTGGATCGATACGCATGAATCTTGCGTATTTACGTAAAACTAACGTTTTTTATCTCAAAATACGCCCTGAAGCGCCTACAGCTATAACAAAACACAAATGTTCGATCCCGATATAAAGCAACTTTGCATTCGATGGGGGCTGGTTTGGAGGTTCGAAATGCTTGAATATTGCGTATTTACGTAAAACGAATGGTTTTTTATCTCAAAATACGCCCTACAGCGCCTACAGCTATAACAAAACGCTAATGGTCAATTTCTATATAAAGCGACTTTGCATCCGACGGGGGATTGTCTGGCAGCTAGAATCGCATGAATCTTGCGTATTTACGTGAAAATAAGGCTTTTTGATCTCGTATTTCGAGCTGAAACGCCTACAGCCGAAGCAAAGCGCAAATTTCCGATTTCAATACAAAGCGACTTTGCATTCGATGGGGGCTTGTTCGGCGGATAGAAACGCATGAATATTGCGTATCTACGTAAAACTAATGGTTTTTTATGTTAAAATACGCCCTGGAGCGTCTACAGCTATAACGAAACGCTAATTTTCGATTTCTATATAAAGCGACTTTGCATCCGACGGGGGATTGCCTGGTAGCTAGAATCGCATGAATCTTGCGTATTTACGTGAAAATAAGGCTTTTTGATCTCGTATTTCGAGCTGAAACGCCTACAGCCGAAGCAAAGCGCAAATTTCCGATTTCAATACAAAGCGACGTTGCATTCGAGGTGGGCTTGTTTGGCAGTTAGAAACGCATGAATCTTGCGTATTCACGTAAAGCTAAGCCTTTTTGATCTCGCGTTACGAGCTGGAACGCCTACAGCCGAAGCAATTCGCTAATATTCGATTTCGATATAAACCGACTTTGCATTCGATGGGGGCTTGTTTGGCGGTTAAAAACGCATGAACCTTGCGTTTTTACGTAAAAATAACCCTTTTTGATCTCGTATTTCGAGCTGAAACCCCTACAGCCGAAACAAAACGCAAAAGTTCGATTTCAATACAAAGCGACGTTCCATTCGATGGAGGCTTGTTTGGCGGTTCGAAATGCATGAATCTTGCTTATTTACGTAAAACTAATGGTTTTTGATCTGAAAATGCGCCCTGGAGCGCCTACAGCTATAGCAAAACGCTAATGTTCGATTTCGATATAAAGCGATCTTGCATCCAACGGCGGATTGTCTGGCAGCTAGAATCGCATGAATCTTGCGTATTTACGTGAAAATAAGGCTTTTTGATCTCGCATTACGAGCTGGAACGCCTACAGCCGAAGCAAAGCGCAAATGTTCGATTACGATATAAACCGACTTTGCATTGGATGTGGGCTTGTTTGGCCGTTAGAAACGCAGGAATCTTGCTTATTTACGTAAAACTAAGCCTTTTTGATCTCTCATTACGAGCTGGAACGTCTACAGCCGAAACAATGCGCAAATGTTCGATTTCGATATAAACCGACTTTTCATTCGATGGGGGCTTGTTTGGCGGTTTGAAACGCATGAATATTGCGTATCTACGTAAAACTAATGGTTTTGTATGTTAAAATACGCCCTGGAGCGTCTACAGCTATAACGAAACGCTAATTTTCGATTTCTATATAAAGCGACTTTGCATCCGACGGGGGATTGTCTGGTAGCTAGAATCGCATGAATCTTACGTATTTACGTGAAAATAAGGCTTTTTGATCTCGTATTTCGAGCTGAAACGCCTACAGCCGAAGCAAAGCGCAAATTTCCGATTTCAATACAAAGCGACGTTGCATTCGATGGGGGCTTGTTTGGCGGTTCGCAATGCATGAATCTTGCTTATTTACGTAAAACTATGCCTTTTTGATCTCGCATTACGAGCTGGAAGGCCTACAGCCGAAGCAATGCGTAAATGTTCGATTTCGATATAAACCGACTTTGCATTCGATGGGGGCTTTTTTGGCGGTTAGAAACGCATGAACCTTGCGTTTTTACGTAAAAATAACCCTTTTTGATCGCGTATTTCGAGTTGAAACCCCTACAGCCGAAATAAAACGCAAAAGTTCGTTTTCAATACAAAGCGACGTTCCATTCGATGGAGGCTTGTTTGGCGGTTCGAAATGCATGAATCTTGCTTATTTACGTAAAGCTAATGGTTTTTGATCTGAAAATGCGCCCTGGAGCGCCTACAGCTATAGCAAAACGCTAATGTTCGATTTCGATATAAAGCCATCTTGCATCCAACGGCGGATTGTCTGGCAGTTAGAATCGCATGAATCTTGCGAATTTACGTAAAAATAAGGTTTTTTGATCTCGCATTACGAGACGAAACGCCTACAGCCGAAGCAAAGCGCAAATGTTCGATTTCGATATAAACCGACTTTGCATTCGATGGGGGCTTGTTTGGTGGTTAAAAACGCATGAACCTTGCGTTTTTACGTAAAAATAACCCTTTTTGATCTCGTATTTCGAGCTGAAACCCCTACAGCCGAAACAAAACGCAAAAGTTCGATTTCAATACAAAGCGACGTTCCATTCGATGGAGGCTTGTTTGGCGGTTCGAAATGCATGAATCTTGCTTATTTACGTAAAACTAATGGTTTTTGATCTGAAAATGCGCCCTGGAGCGCCTACAGCTATAGCAAAACGCTAATGTTCGATTTCGATATAAAGCGATCTTGCATCCAACGGCGGATTGTCTGGCAGCTAGAATCGCATGAATCTTGCGTATTTACGTGAAAATAAGGCTTTTTGATCTCGCATTACGAGCTGGAACGCCTACAGCCGAAGCCAAACGCAAATGTTTGATTTCAATATAAAGAGACTTTGCATTCGATGGGGGCGTGTTTGGCGGTTCGAAACGCATGAATCTTGCTTATTTACGTAAAACTAAGCCTTTTTGATCTCGCGTTACGAGCTGGAACGCCTACAGCCGAAGCAAAGCGCAAATGTTCAATTTCGATATAAACCGACTTTGCATTCGATGGGGGCTTGTTTGGCGATTCGAAATCCATGAATCTTGCTTATTTACGTAAAACTATGCCTTTTTGATCTCGCATTACGAGCTGGAAGGCCTACAGCCGAAGCAATGCGCAAATGTTCGATTTCGATATAAACCGACTTTGCATTCGATGGAGGCTTGTTTGGCGGTTCGAAATGCATGAATGATGCTTATTTACGTAAAACTAATGGTTTTTGATCTGAAAATGCGCCCTGGAGCGCCTACAGCTATAGCAAAACGCTAATGTTCGATTTCGATATAAAGCGATCTTGCATCCAACGGCGGATTGTCTGGCAGTTAGAATCGCATGAATCTTGCGAATTTACGTAAAAATAAGGCTTTTTGATCTCGCATTACGAGCTGAAATGCCTACAGCCGAAGCAAAGCGCAAATGTTCGATTTCGATATAAACCGACTTTGCATTGGATGTGGGCTTGTTTGGCCGTTAGAAACGCAGGAATCTTGCTTATTTACGTAAAACTAAGCCTTTTTGATCTCTCATTACGAGCTGGAACGTCTACAGCCGAAACAATGCGCAAATGTTCGATTTCGATATAAACCGACTTTTCATTCGATGAGGGCTTGTTTGGCGGTTTGAAACGCATGAATATTGCGTATCTACGTAAAACTAATGGTTTTGTATGTTAAAATACGCCCTGGAGCGTCTACAGCTATAACGAAACGCTAATTTTCGATTTCGATATAAACCGACTTTGCATTCGATGGGGGCTGGTTTGGAGGTTCGAAATGCATGAATATTGCGTATTTACCTAAAACGAATGGTTTTTTATCTCAAAATACGCCCTGCAGCGCCTACAGCTATAACAAAACGCTAATGGTCGATTTCTATATAAAGCGACTTTGCATCCGACGGGGGATTGTCTGTCAGCTAGAATCGCATGAATCTTGCGTATTTACGTGAAAATAAGGCTTTTTGATCTCGAATTTCGAGCTGAAACGCCTACAGCCGAAGCAAAACGCAAATTTTCGATTTCAATACAAAGCGACGTTGCATTCGATGGGGGCTTGTTTGGCGGTTCGCAATGCATGAATCTTGCTTATTTACGTAAAACTATGCCTTTTTGATCTCGCATTACGAGCTGGAAGGCCTACAGCCGAAGCAATGCGTAAATGTTCGATTTCGATATAAACCGACTTTGCATTCGATGGGAGCTTGTTTGGCGGTTAGAAACGCATGAACCTTGCGTTTTTACGTAAAAATAACCCTTTTTGATCGCGTATTTCGAGTTGAAACCCCTACAGCCGAAACAAAACGCAAAAGTTCGTTTTCAATACAAAGCGACGTTCCATTCGATGGAGGCTTGTTTGGCGGTTCGAAATGCATGAATCTTGCTTATTTACGTAAAGCTAATGGTTTTTGATCTGAAAATGCGCCCTGGAGCGCCTACAGCTATAGCAAAACGCTAATGTTCGATTTCGATATAAAGCCATCTTGCATCCAACGGCGGATTGTCTGGCAGTTAGAATCGCATGAATCTTGCGAATTTACGTAAAAATAAGGTTTTTTGATCTCGCATTACGAGACGAAACGCCTACAGCCGAAGCAAAGCGCAAATGTTCGATTTCGATATAAACCGACTTTGCATTCGATGGGGGCTTGTTTGGCGGTTAAAAACGCATGAACCTTGCGTTTTTACGTAAAAATAACCCTTTTTGATCTCGTATTTCGAGCTGAAACCCCTACAGCCGAAACAAAACGCAAAAGTTCGATTTCAATACAAAGCGACGTTCCATTCGATGGAGGCTTGTTTGGCGGTTCGAAATGCATGAATCTTGCTTATTTACGTAAAACTAATGGTTTTTGATCTGAAAATGCGCCCTGCAGCGCCTACAGCTATAGCAAAACGCTAATGTTCGATTTCGATATAAAGCGATCTTGCATCCAACGGCGGATTGTCTGGCAGCTAGAATCGCATGAATCTTGCGTATTTACGTGAAAATAAGGCTTTTTGATCTCGCATTACGAGCTGGAACGCCTACAGCCGAAGCCAAACGCAAATGTTTGATTTCAATATAAAGAGACTTTGCATTCGATGGGGGCGTGTTTGGCGGTTCGAAACGCATGAATCTTGCTTATTTACGTAAAACTAAGCCTTTTTGATCTCGCGTTACGAGCTGGAACGCCTACAGCCGAAGCAAAGCGCAAATGTTCAATTTCGATATAAACCGACTTTGCATTCGATGGGGGCTTGTTTGGCGATTCGAAATGCATGAATCTTGCTTATTTACGTAAAACTATGCCTTTTTGATCTCGCATTACGAGCTGGAAGGCCTACAGCCGAAGCAATGCGCAAATGTTCGATTTCGATATAAACCGACTTTGCATTCGATGGGGGCTTGTTTGGCGGTTAAAAACGCATGAACCTTGCGTTTTTACGTAAAAATAACCCTTTTTGATCTCGTATTTCGAGCTGAAACCCCTACAGCCGAAACAAAACGCAAAAGTTCGATTTCAATACAAAGCGACGTTCCATTCGATGGAGGCTTGTTTGGCGGTTCGAAATGCATGAATCTTGCTTATTTACGTAAAACTAATGGTTTTTGATCTGAAAATGCGCCCTGGATCGCCTACAGCTATAGCAAAACGCTAATGTTCGATTTCGATATAAAGCGATCTTGCATCCAACGGCGGATTGTCTGGCAGCTAGAATCGCATGAATCTTGCGTATTTACGTGAAAATAAGGCTTTTTGATCTCGCATTACGAGCTGGAACGCCTACAGCCGAAGCCAAACGCAAATGTTTGATTTCAATATAAAGAGACTTTGCATTCGATGGGGGCGTGTTTGGCGGTTCGAAACGCATGAATCTTGCTTATTTACGTAAAACTAAGCCTTTTTGATCTCGCGTTACGAGCTGGAACGCCTACAGCCGAAGTAAAGCGCAAATGTTCAATTTCGATATAAACCGACTTTGCATTCGATGGGGGCTTGTTTGGCGATTCGAAATGCATGAATCTTGCTTATTTACGTAAAACTATGCCTTTTTGATCTCGCATTACGAGCTGGAAGGCCTACAGCCGAAGCAATGCGCAAATGTTCGATTTCGATATAAACCGACTTTGCATTGGATGTGGGCTTGTTTGGCCGTTAGAAACGCAGGAATCTTGCTTATTTACGTAAAACTAAGCCTTTTTGATCTCTCATTACGAGCTGGAACGTCTACAGCCGAAACAATGCGCAAATGTTCGATTTCGATATAAACCGACTTTTCATTCGATGAGGGCTTGTTTGGCGGTTTGAAACGCATGAATATTGCGTATCTACGTAAAACTAATGGTTTTGTATGTTAAAATACGCCCTGGAGCGTCTACAGCTATAACGAAACGCTAATTTTCGATTTCGATATAAACCGACTTTGCATTCGATGGGGGCTGGTTTGGAGGTTCGAAATGCATGAATATTGCGTATTTACCTAAAACGAATGGTTTTTTATCTCAAAATACGCCCTGCAGCGCCTACAGCTATAACAAAACGCTAATGGTCGATTTCTATATAAAGCGACTTTGCATCCGACGGGGGATTGTCTGTCAGCTAGAATCGCATGAATCTTGCGTATTTACGTGAAAATAAGGCTTTTTGATCTCGAATTTCGAGCTGAAACGCCTACAGCCGAAGCAAAACGCAAATTTTCGATTTCAATACAAAGCGACGTTGCATTCGATGGGGGCTTGTTTGGCGGTTCGCAATGCATGAATCTTGCTTATTTACGTAAAACTATGCCTTTTTGATCTCGCATTACGAGCTGGAAGGCCTACAGCCGAAGCAATGCGTAAATGTTCGATTTCGATATAAACCGACTTTGCATTCGATGGGGGCTTGTTTGGCGGTTAGAAACGCATGAACCTTGCGTTTTTACGTAAAAATAACCCTTTTTGATCGCGTATTTCGAGTTGAAACCCCTACAGCCGAAACAAAACGCAAAAGTTCGTTTTCAATACAAAGCGACGTTCCATTCGATGGAGGCTTGTTTGGCGGTTCGAAATGCATGAATCTTGCTTATTTACGTAAAACTAATGGTTTCTGATCTGAAAATGCGCCCTGGAGCGCCTACAGCTATAGCAAAACGCTAATGTTCGATTTCGATATAAAGCCATCTTGCATCCAACGGCGGATTGTCTGGCAGTTAGAATCGCATGAATCTTGCGAATTTACGTAAAAATAAGGCTTTTTGATCTCGCATTACGAGACGAAACGCCTACAGCCGAAGCAAAGCGCAAATGTTCGATTTCGATATAAACCGACTTTGCATTCGATGGGGGCTTGTTTGGCGGTTAGAAACGCATGAACCTTGCGTTTTTACGTAAAAATAACCCTTTTTGATCGCGTATTTCGAGTTGAAACCCCTACAGCCGAAACAAAACGCAAAAGTTCGTTTTCAATACAAAGCGACGTTCCATTCGATGGAGGCTTGTTTGGCGGTTCGAAATGCATGAATCTTGCTTATTTACGTAAAACTAATGGTTTCTGATCTGAAAATGCGCCCTGGAGCGCCTACAGCTATAGCAAAACGCTAATGTTCGATTTCGATATAAAGCCATCTTGCATCCAACGGCGGATTGTCTGGCAGTTAGAATCGCATGAATCTTGCGAATTTACGTAAAAATAAGGCTTTTTGATCTCGCATTACGAGACGAAACGCCTACAGCCGAAGCAAAGCGCAAATGTTCGATTTCGATATAAACCGACTTTGCATTCGATGGGGGCTTGTTTGGCGGTTAAAAACGCATGAACCTTGCGTTTTTACGTAAAAATAACCCTTTTTTATCTCGTATTTCGAGCTGAAACCCCTACAGCCGAAACAAAACGCAAAAGTTCGATTTCAATACAAAGCGACGTTGCATTCGATAGGGGCTTGTTTAGCGGTTCGATATGCATGAATCTTGCTTATTTACGTATAACTAAGCCTTTTTATCTGGCATTACGAGCTGGAACGCCTACAGCCGAAGCAATGCGCAAATGTTCGATTTCGATAAAAACCGAATTTGCATTCATTGGGGGCTGGTTTTGAGGTTCGAAACGCCTGAATATTGCGTATTTACGTAAAACTAATGGTTTTTTTTATCTCAGAATACGCCCTGCAGCGCCTACAGCTATAACAAAACGCTAATGTTCGATTTCTATATAAAGCGACTTTGCATCCGACGGGGGATTGTCTGGCAGCTAGAATCACATGAATCTTGCGTATTTACGTAAAAATAAGGCTTTTTGATCTCGCATTACGAGCTGGAACGCCTACAGCCGAGGCCAAACGCAAATGTTTGATTTCAATATAAAGAGACTTTGCATTCGATGGGGGCGTGTTTGGCGGTTCGAAACGCATGAATCTTGCTTATTTACGTAAAACTAAGCCTTTTTGATCTCGCGTTACGAGCTGGAACGCCTACAGCCGAAGCAAAGCGCAAATGTTCAATTTCGATATAAACCGACTTTGCATTCGATTGGGGCTTGTTTGGCGAATCGAAACGCATGAATCTCGCGTATTTACGTAAAACTAACGGTATTTGATCTCACAATACGACCTGGAACGTCTACAGCTACTGCAAAACGCTAATGTTCGATTTGTATATAAAGTGACTTTGCATTCGATGGGAGCTTGTTTGGTGGATCGATACGCATGAATCTTGCGTATTTACGTAAAACTAACGTTTTTTATCTCAAAATACGCCCTGAAGCGCCTACAGCTATAACAAAACACAAATGTTCGATCCCGATATAAAGCAACTTTGCATTCGATGGGGGCTGGTTTGGAGGTTCGAAATGCATGAATATTGCGTATTTACGTAAAACGAATGGTTTTTTATCTCAAAATACGCCCTACAGCGCCTACAGCTATAACAAAACGCTAATGGTCAATTTCTATATAAAGCGACTTTGCATCCGACGGGGGATTGTCTGGCAGCTAGAATCGCATGAATTTTGCGTATTTACGTGAAAATAAGGCTTTTTGATCTCGTATTTCGAGCTGAAACGCCTACAGCCGAAGCAAAGCGCAAATTTCCGATTTCAATACAAAGCGACTTTGCATTCGATGGGGGCTTGTTCGGCGGATAGAAACGCATGAATATTGCGTATCTACGTAAAACTAATGGTTTTTTATGTTAAAATACGCCCTGGAGCGTCTACAGCTATAACGAAACGCTAATTTTCGATTTCTATATAAAGCGACTTTGCATCCGACGGGGGATTGCCTGGTAGCTAGAATCGCATGAATCTTGCGTATTTACGTGAAAATAAGGCTTTTTGATCTCGTATTTCGAGCTGAAACGCCTACAGCCGAAGCAAAGCGCAAATTTCCGATTTCAATACAAAGCGACGTTGCATTCGAGGTGGGCTTGTTTGGCAGTTAGAAACGCATGAATCTTGCGTATTCACGTAAAGCTAAGCCTTTTTGATCTCGCGTTACGAGCTGGAACGCCTACAGCCGAAGCAATTCGCTAATATTCGATTTCGATATAAACCGACTTTGCATTCGATGGGGGCTGGTTTGGAGGTTCGAAATGCATGAATATTGCGTATTTACCTAAAACGAATGGTTTTTTATCTCAAAATACGCCCTGCAGCGCCTACAGCTATAACAAAACGCTAATGGTCGATTTCTATATAAAGCGACTTTGCATCCGACGGAGGATTGTCTGTCAGCTAGAATCGCATGAATCTTGCGTATTTACGTGAAAATAAGGCTTTTTGATCACGAATTTCGAGCTGAAACGCCTACAGCCGAAGCAAAACGCAAATTTTCGATTTCAATACAAAGCGACGTTGCATTCGATGGGGGCTTGTTTGGCGGTTCGCAATGCATGAATCTTGCTTATTTACGTAAAACTATGCCTTTTTGATCTCGCATTACGAGCTGGAAGGCCTACAGCCGAAGCAATGCGTAAATGTTCGATTTCGATATAAACCGACTTTGCATTCGATGGGGGCTTGTTTGGCGGTTAGAAACGCATGAACCTTGCGTTTTTACGTAAAAATAACCCTTTTTGATCGCGTATTTCGAGTTGAAACCCCTACAGCCGAAACAAAACGCAAAAGTTCGTTTTCAATACAAAGCGACGTTCCATTCGATGGAGGCTTGTTTGGCGGTTCGAAATGCATGAATCTTGCTTATTTACGTAAAACTAATGGTTTTTGATCTGAAAATGCGCCCTGGAGCGCCTACAGCTATAGCAAAACGCTAATGTTCGATTTCGATATAAAGCCATCTTGCATCCAACGGCGGATTGTCTGGCAGTTAGAATCGCATGAATCTTGCGAATTTACGTAAAAATAAGGCTTTTTGATCTCGCATTACGAGACGAAACGCCTACAGCCGAAGCAAAGCGCAAATGTTCGATTTCGATATAAACCGACTTTGCATTCGATGGGGGCTTGTTTGGCGGTTAAAAACGCATGAACCTTGCGTTTTTACGTAAAAATAACCCTTTTTGATCTCGTATTTCGAGCTGAAACCCCTACAGCCGAAACAAACCGCAAAAGTTCGATTTCAATACAAAGCGACGTTCCATTCGATGGAGGCTTGTTTGGCGGTTCGAAATGCATGAATCTTGCTTATTTACGTAAAACTAATGGTTTTTGATCTGAAAATGCGCCCTGGAGCGCCTACAGCTATAGCAAAACGCTAATGTTCGATTTCGATATAAAGCGATCTTGCATCCAACGGCGGATTGTCTGGCAGCTAGAATCGCATGAATCTTGCGTATTTACGTGAAAATAAGGCTTTTTGATCTCGCATTACGAGCTGGAACGCCTACAGCCGAAGCCAAACGCAAATGTTTGATTTCGATATAAAGAGACTTTGCATTCGATGGGGGCGTGTTTGGCGGTTCGAAACGCATGAATCTTGCTTATTTACGTAAAACTAAGCCTTTTTGATCTCGCGTTACGAGCTGGAACGCCTACAGCCGAAGCAAAGCGCAAATGTTCAATTTCGATATAAACCGACTTTGCATTCGATGGGGGCTTGTTTGGCGATTCGAAATGCATGAATCTTGCTTATTTACGTAAAACTATGCCTTTTTGATCTCGCATTACGAGCTGGAAGGCCTACAGCCGAAGCAATGCGCAAATGTTCGATTTCGATATAAACCGACTTTGCATTCGATGGAGGCTTGTTTGGCGGTTCGAAATGCATGAATGATGCTTATTTACGTAAAACTAATGGTTTTTGATCTGAAAATGCGCCCTGGAGCGCCTACAGCTATAGCAAAACGCTAATGTTCGATTTCGATATAAAGCGATCTTGCATCCAACGGCGGATTGTCTGGCAGTTAGAATCGCATGAATCTTGCGAATTTACGTAAAAATAAGGCTTTTTGATCTCGCATTACGAGCTGAAACGCCTTCAGCCGAAGCAAAGCGAAAGTGTTCGATTTCGATATAAACCGACTTTGCATTCGTTGTGGACTTGTTTGGCCGTTAGAAACGCAGGAATCTTGCTTATTTACGTGAAACTAAGCCTTTTTGATCTCTCATTACGAGCTGGAACGCCTACAGCCGAAGCGAAACGCAAATGTTCGATTTCTATATAAAGCGACTTTGCTTTCGAAGGAAGCTTGTTTGGCGGTTCAAAACCCATGAATATTGCGTAGCTACGTAAAACTAATGGTTTTTCATGTTAAAATACGCCCTGGAGCGCCTACAGCTGTAACAAAACGCTAATGTTCGATTTCTATATAAAGCGACTTTGCAACCGTCTGGCAGCTAGAATCGCATGAATCTTGCGAATTTACGTAAAAATAAGGCTTTTTGATCTCGCATTACGAGCTGAAACGCCTACAGCCGAAGCAAAGCGCAAATGTTCGATTTCGAGATAAACCGACTGCATTCGATGTGGGCTTGTTTGACCGTTAGAAACGCAGGAATCTTGCTTATTTACGTAAAACTAAGCCTTTTTGATCTTTCATTACGAGCTGGAACGCCTACAACCGAAGCGAAACGCAAATGTTCGATTTTTATATAAACCGACTTTGCTTTCGATGGGAGCGTGTTTGGCGGTTCGAAACGCATGAATATTGCGTATCCACGTAAAACTAATGGTTTTTCATGTTAAAATACGCCCTGGAGCGCCTACAGCTGTAACAAAACGCTAATGTTCGATTTCTATATAAAGCGACTTTGCAACCGACGGGGGATTGTCTGGCAGCTAGAATCGCATGAATCTTGCGAATTTACGTAAAAATAAGGCTTTTTGATCTCGCATTACGAGCTGAAACGCCTACAGCCGAAGCAAAGCGCAAATGTTCGATTTCGAGATAAACCGACTGCATTCGATGTGGGCTTGTTTGACCGTTAGAAACGCAGGAATCTTGCTTATTTACGTAAAACTAAGCCTTTTTGATCTTTCATTACGAGCTGGAACGCCTACAACCGAAGCGAAACGCAAATGTTCGATTTTTATATAAACCGACTTTGCTTTCGATGGGGGCGTGTTTGGCGGTTCGAAACGCATGAATATTGCGTATCCACGTAAAACTAATGGTTTTTCATGTTAAAATACGCCCTGGAGCGCCTACAGCTATAGCAAAACGCTAATGTTCGATTTCGATATAAAGCGATCTTGCAACCGACGGGGGATTGTCTGGCAGCTAGAATCGCATGAATCTTGCGTATTTACGTGAAAATAAGGCTTTTTGATCTCGCATTACGAGCTGGAACGCCTACAGCCGAAGCCAAACGCAAATGTTTGATTTCAATATAAAGAGACTTTGCATTCGATGGGGGCGTGTTTGGCGGTTCGAAACGCATGAATCTTGCTTATTTACGTAAAACTAAGCCTTTTTGATCTCGCGTTACGAGCTGGAACGCCTACAGCCGAAGTAAAGCGCAAATGTTCGATTTCGATATAAACCGACTTTGCATTCGATGGGGGCTTGTTTGGCGATTCGAAATGCATGAATCTTGCTTATTTACGTAAAACTAATGGTTTTTGATCTGAAAATGCGCCCTGGAGCGCCTACAGCTATAGCTAAACGCTAATGTTCGATTTCGATATAAAGCGATCTTGCATCCAACGGCGGATTGTCTGGCAGTTAGAATCGCATGAATCTTGCGAATTTACGTAAAAATAAGGCTTTTTGATCTCGCATTACGAGCTGAAATGCCTACAGCCGAAGCAAAGCGCAAATGTTCGATTTCGATATAAACCGACTTTGCATTGGATGTGAGCTTGTTTGGCCGTTAGAAACGCAGGAATCTTGCTTATTTACGTAAAACTAAGCCTTTTTGATCTCTCATTACGAGCTGGAACGTCTACAGCCGAAACAATGCGCAAATGTTCGATTTCGATATAAACCGACTTTTCATTCGATGGGGGCTTGTTTGGCGGTTTGAAACGCATGAATATTGCGTATCTACGTAAAACTAATGGTTTTGTATGTTAAAATACGCCCTGGAGCGTCTACAGCTATAACGAAACGCTAATTTTCGATTTCTATATAAAGCGACTTTGCATCCGACGGGGGATTGTCTGGTAGCTAGAATCGCATGAATCTTGCGTATTTACGTGAAAATAAGGCTTTTTGATCTCGTATTTCGAGCTGAAACGCCTACAGCCGAAGCAAAGCGCAAATTTCCGATTTCAATACAAAGCGACGTTGCATTCGAGGTGGGCTTGTTTGGCAGTTAGAAACGCATGAATCTTGCGTATTCACGTAAAGCTAAGCCTTTTTGATCTCGCGTTACGAGCTGGAACGCCTACAGCCGAAGCAATTCGCTAATATTCGATTTCGATATAAACCGACTTTGCATTCGATGGGGGCTGGTTTGGAGGTTCGAAATGCATGAATATTGCGTATTTACCTAAAACGAATGGTTTTTTATCTCAAAATACGCCCTGCAGCGCCTACAGCTATAACAAAACGCTAATGGTCGATTTCTATATAAAGCGACTTTGCATCCGACGGGGGATTGTCTGTCAGCTAGAATCGCATGAATCTTGCGTATTTACGTGAAAATAAGGCTTTTTGATCTCGAATTTCGAGCTGAAACGCCTACAGCCGAAGCAAAACGCAAATTTTCGATTTCAATACAAAGCGACGTTGCATTCGATGGGGGCTTGTTTGGCGGTTCGCAATGCATGAATCTTGCTTATTTACGTAAAACTATGCCTTTTTGATCTCGCATTACGAGCTGGAAGGCCTACAGCCGAAGCAATGCGTAAATGTTCGATTTCGATATAAACCGACTTTGCATTCGATGGGGGCTTGTTTGGCGGTTAGAAACGCATGAACCTTGCGTTTTTACGTAAAAATAACCCTTTTTGATCGCGTATTTCGAGTTGAAACCCTACAGCCGAAACAAAACGCAAAAGTTCGTTTTCAATACAAAGCGACGTTCCATTCGATGGAGGCTTGTTTGGCGGTTCGAAATGCATGAATCTTGCTTATTTACGTAAAACTAATGGTTTTTGATCTGAAAATGCGCCCTGGAGCGCCTACAGCTATAGCAAAACGCTAATGTTCGATTTCGATATAAAGCCATCTTGCATCCAACGGCGGATTGTCTGGCAGTTAGAATCGCATGAATCTTGCGTATTTACGTGAAAATAAGGCTTTTTGATCTCGTATTTCGAGCTGAAACGCCTACAGCCGAAGCAAAGCGCAAATGTTCGATTTCGAGATAAACCGACTGCATTCGATGTGGGCTTGTTTGACCGTTAGAAACGCAGGAATCTTGCTTATTTACGTAAAACTAAGCCTTTTTGATCTTTCATTACGAGCTGGAACGCCTACAACCGAAGCGAAACGCAAATGTTCGATTTTTATATAAACCGACTTTGCTTTCGATGGGGGCGTGTTTGGCGGTTCGAAACGCATGAATATTGCGTATCCACGTAAAACTAATGGTTTTTCATGTTAAAATACGCCCTGGAGCGCCTACAGCTGTAACAAAACGCTAATGTTCGATTTCTATATAAAGCGACTTTGCAACCGACGGGGGATTGTCTGGCAGCTAGAATCGCATGAATCTTGCGTATTTACGTGAAAATAAGGCTTTTTGATCTCGCATTACGAGCTGGAACGCCTACAGCCGAAGCCAAACGCAAATGTTTGATTTCAATATAAAGAGACTTTGCATTCGATGGGGGCGTGTTTGGCGGTTCGAAACGCATGAATCTTGCTTATTTACGTAAAACTAAGCCTTTTTGATCTCGCGTTACGAGCTGGAAGGCCTACAGCCGAAGCAATGCGCAAATGTTCGATTTCGATATAAACCGACTTTGCATTCGATGGGGGCTTGTTTGGCGGTTAAAAACGCATGAACCATGCGTTTTTACGTAAAAATAACCCTTTTTGATCTCGTATTTCGAGCTGAAACCCCTACAGCCGAAACAAAACGCAAAAGTTCGATTTCAATACAAAGCGACGTTCCATTCGATGGAGGCTTGTTTGGCGGTTCGAAATGCATGAATCTTGCTTATTTACGTAAAACTAATGGTTTTTGATCTGAAAATGCGCCCTGGAGCGCCTACAGCTATAGCAAAACGCTAATGTTCGATTTCGATATAAAGCGATCTTGCATCCAACGGCGGATTGTCTGGCAGCTAGAATCGCATGAATCTTGCGTATTTACGTGAAAATAAGGCTTTTTGATCTCGCATTACGAGCTGGAACGCCTACAGCCGAAGCCAAACGCAAATGTTTGATTTCAATATAAAGAGACTTTGCATTCGATGGGGGCGTGTTTGGCGGTTCGAAACGCATGAAT